>VYZP01054827.1:5538-16042 GCA_013400635.1 Hypocryptadius cinnamomeus
CCTGAGGGTGACATGGGGCAACCTAGAATTAAAATTATGGAATTGGTGAGCTTGGAAAAGCCCTCCAAGACTGAGTCTAGCCATCCCCCAGCACTGCCAAGGCCACCACTGATCCGTGTCCCCAAGTGTCACCTCCACGTGGCTTTTAAATCCCTTCAGGGATGGGGACTCCACCCTTACCCTGTCCCTGGCCATGCTTTTCCGTGAGAAATATTCCCAATATCCAACCTGAACGTCCCCTGGCACAACTTTAGACCGTTTCTAAGAGAGGGGAGCTCTTAACACCCAAATTATGAAAATTCCCTCCCTTTTTTCCCTGTTTTCCCAACAGCTGACCGTGGGAGAGACACAGCCGGGCTCCGGGATCAGACCCCCACTCCCAAGAACCCCATCCTGAGCCGAGAGAGGGATCCAGAGCGGCAGAGCCAGAGCAAGGAGAGGAAGAGACGCAGAGATTCCCTGTCCCCTCCGTCCTCGGCCTACGAGCGGGGGACAAAGAGGCCAGAGGACAGGCAAGTGGTGGCAGGGAGCTGCCATATTCCAGGGATCTTCCACCTTCCTGGGTAAAACCTCCAGGAAAAACGGTCCTGGAGATCTTTGGGATCCCCCTGGGAAGGGGAAGGGAGTTTTCTCCTGGAGGAATCCTGGTGGTGAGATTCAGTCCTGGTGGGAGTTGGGTGGTTCCTTGGTGTTGGTGGCTTCTCTGGGATAGCCTGCACCTCCATCTTCAGGTGTGTTTTGGGAATGAGGTGGGGAATGAGGGGAGCTGTGCCAGCTCCTGCACAGAAATTAGGGATTATGGAATGGTTTGGGTTGGAAGGACCTTAAGGCCCATCCAGTCCCACCCCGGGCCATGGGCAGGGACACCTTCCACTGTGCCAGGGTGCTCCAAGCCCTGTCCAGCCTGGCCTGGGACACTTCCAGGGATGGGGAATCCAGGAATTCCAGGATGCAGCCCTCCTAATGCAAAGAGCTCCCTGGGTCCTTCAAAACCCGTTCCCTTCTCCTGCTCCACCTCTTCCCAGTGTGCTGGGAATTATTCTGAACTTGGAGCAAAGCCTGCCTGTGCAGGAGGGAGCAGTGCTCAAACCAGGATTTCTAACTCCAAAACTTCCTTGACCTAGTGGTTATTCCCAAAAAATACCTATAAGGACAACAGTCCAGGGGGGTGTGATCCCAGCAGGCTGCTGCCAGGTCTCCTGCCTTTCCTTGGGAATGGTACCATCACTGCCACGGCTGAGCATGCGACTCCTAATGAAGAGAAGGAAAATATTCCATGTCTTGCAGTTCAGAGAGACTGGGGATTGTGTTAAAGGCAGCAAAAATACCATGGAATTTCCTTTAAAGAAGTCACTTCTCTGTTGTCCCTCTCAAAGCCTCTCCATAATTAGGGAACAATTGGTGCCGAGTCAGCCAGATGAGGAAACCTCGCGTTGAGCTGAGCTGGGAATGTTGGAAACATCTGGATAAAAAATACAGATGTAAATCTATCCCTCTGTAACGAGGCTGGAAACATCCCCAGGAAGTAAAACCTGGATTTTTGGGGTTGGTTTAAACAGAACAAGCATTTTTTGGTGAGCAGCTGCTGCTCTGGCTCTTCCCCCTGTGCCGTGTGCCATGTCCAGTGAGGGACCAAATTCCTTCTCTGGGAATGTTCTCCCTGCTCTGAGCATCCCTCTTTGTTATTCCAAGGATTTAATAAGGAAAATAATCAAATAGATGGAGAAAGGAACGCTAAACCCTTGGTTTCCTTCTTCCCACTCCCTCCATGGCAGCTGCTTCTCTTCCAAACTCTCCAGGCAGTGCCAGGAAAGACTTTAATTAGGGAAATCAAACTCCTCCCGGCAATGAGGTTCCCATTAACGGATCCTGCAGCTCCTCTGGGAATGCCTGGAAACAGCTCCAGCGGATCTGTTGGTAGCAATGTGCTTTTGATATGTAAATGGATCCCATGAACACAGAATATATGGAGAATATCCTGGATGCTTTGTAGAATCCATTATATTAAGGCTGCAAAGCATTTTTCCTTGTAATCCCTGTTTTACCACACTCATAATGTCTGGAAATATCCACCTTTGATCTGAAATTTTCCTTGGTTGGGCTTTGATCAAAGTCCTTAGGCTTTTTTTTTTCCCTCCTCCTTTAATTCCCTGGAAAAATCCCTCCAGCTGCTGCGCGTTTTGGGATGAAAACTCTTAAAAAATTAAAAAAACCCATCCACACCATTATTTTTTGAAGCTGAAGCTGCAGTCTGGGAACGAGCAGAATTCTAAACAGGAATGTGCTGCTTGTGATTCCCTTGTTTTTTGCCATGTCTGCAGCTCCCATGTGGGGATTCTGGACTGGAAGGATGGAATTCTCACCCCAGCACTGGAATTTGGGGGGGAAGGTGCTGCATTGTGAGTTGCAGTCCCTGTTTGGGAGCCTCTTCCAAATTCCTTGTTTGTCCTGCTTTGGGAAAGCATGCCAGTTCCAGCAGGGCCTGTTTGGGATACCCTGCAGATTGTGACCTTTCCTTGGGTTCTCTTGGAGATGTTCCCTCCCTCTCCAGGTATCCCAGAGCAGCTCCTCCAGACAACTTCTGTGGCATCCTTGCATCTCCACCAGCACCAGACTGATGTTGGGCAATCCACTGGGATTGTTCATCCTCTGCCCTGGCTCCCTGTGGATGGCAGGACCAGCAAGTGTTCCTCTTGAGTTGGTCAAACAGCTGGAAAAAAGGGAATGTTTTTAGGAATTCATGCTGTTGTTGGGCATTCCAGGTTTCCCACTGTCGCTTTTGCTGCTGGAGCCCTAGGCCTGCAGCTTCCTGAGACCTCACAGGTGCTTTCCCTGTTCCCTCTCTCCAGGTATGACACCCCAGCATCTTCCAAGAAGAAAGTCCGGCCCAAGGACCGCAACAAGCTGTCCACGGAGGAGCGCCGGAAGCTCTTCGAGCAGGAGGTGGCCCAGCGGGAAGCCCAGAAACAGCAACAGCAGCTCCAAAACCTGGGAATGACGTCCCCGCTTCCCTACGACTCCATGGGCTACGGAACTCCCCACCACAGCTTCATGGGATACCCACCAGGGTACCCCATGCAGGCCTACGTGGATCCCAGCAACCCCAATGCCGGCAAGGTGCTGCTGCCCACGCCCACCATGGACTCCATGTGCTCTCCGGCGGGATACGCCGAGCATTCCCAGACTTTGGTGGGGCACACGGTGGAGCCGGCCCTGAGCACCCCGCAGCCGGTGCCCGTCGTGCAGCACGTGGCCACCACCATGGAGGTGACCACGCCGCAGTACGTGGCGCAGAGCGACACCGTGGTGCACCAGGAGGCCAACGTGGCCGTGCTGCCGGTGGCCACGGCCGGGGCGGTGCAGAGCCAGAGCTACGGCGTGTGGGATTCCGGCCAGCAGCCCGCCGTGGCTGTGCAGCAGCCCTACTCCCCCGCCCAGTCCCAACCCGCCATCTACTACCAGGGCCAGACCTGCCAGACCGTCTACGGAGTGACCTCGCCCTACTCGCAGACCACCCCGCCCATCGTCCAGGTAATTCCAGCTGGGAGCACCCACGGAGCCAGCTGGGAAAGCGCTTGAGTTACTCGCTCTGTGCTTCTCTTACTGGAGCATCTTTGCTCTTCCCAGGGAGCTTCCTACGCAGGAGTAGGAGGAAAGCACATTCCAGGGTATTTTCTGTCTACAAATGGCATAAATTGGAGAATCATGGAATACTGGAATGGGTAGGGTTGGAAGGAACTTTAAAGAGTGTCCAGTGCCACCTCCTGCCATGGCAGGGACACCTTCTGTTATCCCAGATAGCTCCAAGCCCTGTCCAACCTGGCCTTGGACATTCCAAGGGATAGGAGATGCTGAGAACATCCAGGGATGGGAGATGCTGAGAACATCCAGGGATGGGAGATGCTGAGAACATCCAGGGATGGGAGATGCTGAGAACATCCAGGGATGGGAGATGCTGAGAACATCCAGGGATGGGAGATACTGAGAACATCCAGGGATGGGAGATACTGAGAACATCCAGGGATGGGAGATACTGAGAACATCCAGGGATGGGAGATACTGAGAACATCCAGGGATGGGAGATGCTGAGAACATCCAGGGATGGGAGATGCTGAGAACATCCAGGGATGGGAGATGCTGAGAACATCCAGGGATGGGAGATGCTGAGAACATCCAGGGATGGGAGATGCTGAGAACATCCAGGGATGGGAGATGCTGAGAACATCCAGGGATGGGAGATGCTGAGAACATCCAGGGATGGGAGATGCTGAGAACATCCAGGGATGGGAGATGCTGAGAACATCCAGGGATGGGAGATGCTGAGAACATCCAGGGATGGGAGATGCTGAGAACATCCAGGGATGGGAGATGCTGAGAACATCCAGGGATGGGAGATGCTGAGAACATCCAGGGATGGGAGATGCTGAGAACATCCAGGGATGGGAGATGCTGAGAACATCCAGGGATGGGAGATGCTGAGAACATCCAGGGATGGGAGATGCTGAGAACATCCAGGGATGGGAGATGCTGAGAACATCCAGGGATGGGAGATGCTGAGAACATCCAGGGATGGGAGATACTGAGAACATCCAGGGATGGGAGATGCTGAGAACATCCAGGGATGGGAGATGCTGAGAACATCCAGGGATGGGAGATACTGAGAACATCCAGGGATGGGAGATGCTGAGAAACATCCAGGGATGGGAAATGCTGAGAAACATCCAGGGATGTGGGATGCTGAGAACATCCCGGGATGGGGGACATTGAACACATCCAGGGTGATGATTCCATAGTTGCTGGGCCCAATCAGGAATTTGCAGCTTGCAGGAGTATTTTGGTTTTTTGACTGTTGAAGGGAGATTTGTGGATAAAAGTTGAGGAAATGAGTAAAACATGGATGTGGGAGTTCAACTTCCACTGCCTTTTAGAAGTAGAGTCTGGAGCTACCAGAATTCATGATATTACAAAAATCTGAGGATAATATTGGGAAGGAATTCCTGGCTGTGAGGATGGAATTCCCAGAGCAGCTGTGGCTGCCCGATGATCCCTGGAGGTGTCCAAGGCCAGGTTGGACAGGGCTTGGAGCACCTGGTCTGGTGCAAGCTGTGCTCCTGCAGTGAAGGTGTTTTTGGAAACAGCAGCTGAGTGTGATTCCCTCTTCCAGAGCTATGCCCAGCCAGGTCTCCAGTACATCCAGGGCCAGCAGATCTACACGGCTCATCCGCAGGGAGTCATCGTGCAGCCCCCCACGGCCGTCACCACCATCGTGGCAGCCGGGCAGCCCCAGCCCATCCAGCAGGTGAGCATCCAAAGGGATGGGGAGGTTTTCCCGTGGGATAAAGAGCTGCCAGGGCACCTTTCGTGGCCCCTCACAACTTTCTCTTCATCCCTTCCGTGCTGTCTGCAGCCAGAGCTGGTGGTCAGCAACAACCTCCTGGATCTGCCTCCACCTTCTCCTCCCAAACCCAAAACCATCGTCCTCCCTCCCAACTGGAAAACAGCCCGGGATCCTGAGGGAAAGATCTACTACTACCATGTGGTCACCAGGTGGGTGTGGACATTGCTGACCCCTGTCCCCAAGTGCCACATCCACAGGGCTTGGAGTTCCCTCCGGGATGGGCACTGCACCCCTGTCCAGGGACAGCCCTTTCCATGAAGGTTCCCAATATCCAACTTGAACATCCCCTGGCACAACTTGGGTCTGTTCCTTCTTGTCCTGTCGCTTGTTTTTTGGGAGAAGATCCCAGCTCCCACCTCCATGGGAAGAAACACAATTTTCCCAATGGTTTTCCTACACCTTTCCCATCAATTTGGAAAGAACCAGGTTATGGATCAATCCCTTTGAATTTACCTGAAATTAAAATGAATTTTAAGCTTCTAAAAAGGACTTTTTAAGAATTTCCAACTCCATGGGAGGTGTGGATGAGGGTCCAACTCTGAAGGGATAAGCAGGAATATTTTCTTCCATATCCATTTTGTGCTGTCAGTTCTTGCTCCTGGCACACATTTCCCTGCATCCATGAATCTTTTCCATCTCCCTCTTGGATTCCTCCCTGCTCCCTGGCACACAGCAGAGCAGGAGACCTTCAAACACCTGGAATTGAAACCAGTGGAGCAGGAATTGGTGAATTGTGTTGTTTGGAAGCCCCAGGATGAGATGAGGAGACCCCAGGGAGCCTTGGTGGAGGCTGAACCTTCCCTGGGCTCTCTGCTGGGATGTTCCCACCTTTCCATGCTGGGAATTCCATCCTGGTGATGAACACGCTTGATCCCACAGTGTCACCATGGTAGAAAATGGTGCAGATTCCCTTTTTTTCTGTTCTTCCTGCTTGGTTTTAACCTTCTCCAACTTAGAAATCTTCAAATTAAGAGCAACGCCGTGAATTCCATGTGTCAGGAATTCCGTTGGCTGATGGAATCTGGATGTCCCAGTTGATGGGATATTCCACAAGCAGGTCCCAGTTTCCCTGAGGAGGTGACAGTGGTGTGTTTTCCCTCCTCCAGACAAACCCAGTGGGATCCTCCAACCTGGGACAGCCCCGGGGACGACGCCAGCCTGGAGCACGAGGCCGAGATGGACCTCGGGACCCCCACGTACGACGAGAACCCCATGAAGGTGAGGGGGACAAATCTTCGGGATAGACCATGGGATGGGAGCTCATTGTGGAGCTGGGAGTGGCAGGGGGACAGAAGTGACCCCGGATCCTTTGCAGTGGCTCCGTTGGCCACACTCAGGGCTCGGCTGTTCCGGCCACAGCTCGAGTGGACACTGGACTTCCCTGAAGTTCTGCCCTGGATTCCAACCTGTGTGTGGAGCTGGCCAGAAAAGTGGGAATGATGGGGAGTAGCATTGAAAAAGGACAAACTAAGGGTGTAGCTCAGGAGCCTTTCCCATACCTTTCTCATTCCTTAACAAGCTGGAGAAAATCCATGGAAAGAGAGGAGTCAATTCTCCTGCTGCTGCAGTGCTCCCACATTCCCAGGGTTTTCCTGGAGGTGTTGTCCATCCTGCAGCTCCCAGGAACATCTCACGTGGCTGCTGTTGCCTTTCCATGTGCTGCCAGGATCCCAAGGGTTAATCCCATCCCCGGAACGCCTCCAAGCGCTCCAGCCAGGAATCCTGGCGAGTTCACTCCAGTGAAATTACAGACAAATATTTATCTCCCTGGAAAAAAGTTAATTGGAAAATGAGCTCAGAGCTGGCACTCCCCGCTCGGCCAAGGGGCTGTTGCTTCCACAGAGGAATCCAGGGAAGCCTTTTCAAGGATTTTTATTCCTGGATCAGGGTCACATTTATCCCTTGACATTCCCTGATATTCCAGGATCTTGGGCTTGCAAGTGTTGTTGAAGGATATTGGGATTGAGCAAGAAAATGTTAATTGGAGGTTCCAAAGGGAGATTTGAAGCTGGAATAGCTGGGAAATGCATCCCTGTGGAGGGATGAGCTGAAGTTTAGCAGTGGAGAGCAGTTTGGAGATGTTTGGGAACATCCCTGGGATGGGAGCGAGGTGCTGAGGAGGAGGCTGGGCTCTTGTGAGCGGGGAAACAGATCTGTGCTGGTGCTTTCCAGCTTGGGAGTTGCTTTCCTATGGAATTCTGAGGGTCTCGGTGCTGCCTGCACAGCAGAGGGAGCAGCAGGGGAAGGTGCTTCCATAAATGTGGGCTTTTATCCCAGAAATTGGGATAAATAGGAGCCAAGGGCCGAGGTGACCATCCAGGGGCTTCACCTCAGGCTGGACATGAACTGGCTGCTCCTTCCAGGTTTTGTTGCTCTCTCCAAACCCAAAATGCCTGAATTTCCCTGAATCCCTCATTCCTAAATGAGCCGTGGATCTGGCTGACCTCAGGCTGAGGTGGTTCCTATTCACTCCAGAGCTTTAATTCCTTTTCTTCTGGGCCAGGATGGGCGGAAGGTCGGGTTTTTCCTGGCACTGAACTCCCATGGTCGCAGCTCCTGCCTCCAACGCTTCCACCGTGAAATTACAACCACATTCCTTGGATTTTTTACCCTCCTCCCCACCCCACACCTTTCCCAGATGGATTAAACCCACCCAGGAGGGATTAAACCTACTGGCACCGTGGCTCTGGTGTCCAACAGCTGCTGCTGCTATTCCCGGTGTCCCGGGATGTGGGGGAGGATTTTGATGGAAAGGCACAAGAGGAATGGGAAGCCAGGATCATTATTCCATTTAAAGCACACTTGAAATCCTGGTTTTCCCTTGGAAAACAGCTTTCCTGGGGGAGTGGCCCAGCAGGAAGGCTGGCAGGGAGACTGGGCTGGATGCTGAAGGTTTTGCATCCTTTTAGATGGAAAAAGTTTGGATTTGGGATGAGTTTGTCCCTGCCCATTGGTTCTCTATGGAGAGGATGGTGTCAGTGGAGCAGATTCCAGCTGCTGGAAAAGAGAATCCCAGGTTTTCCCAAACATTTGGCTTCTTGATCCCCTCCCAGGCTGGTTTTCCCCCATCTTTGTGGCTTCTCCATTCCCATCTCCTCCAGAGGGTGGAATATAGGGACAGCACCATTCTGGGGATTTTCCTGTGTTAGTTTTCCTGGCAGCCTTTGGATTACAGGGTTTCTCTTTGGAGGGGTGAGGGAGGAAGGCCTTGATATGGAGGTTTTGATATTAAAATAAATTTAAAATGGAGTTTTAGCCTAAAATCTAAAATTAGGAAGAATTCCCCAAGGAGGAATTGGCACCTTGGCACAAGGAGGAGCTTGGAAATGGAGTTTTCATTTCTCCTCCTCATCTGTCCGTGCCAATTTTGACACCAATTTTTGTCCTCATCCCGTGTGGAGAGGGGTTGGATGGGGAATGGTTTGGGGACAGAGAAGGGTTTGGGGATGGAGAAGGGATTGGTGGAGAAGGATTGGGTGGAGGAGAAAGATTTTGGGATGCAGAAGGGATTGGTGGAGAAAAGTTTGGTGGTGCATAAGGGATTGCTGATGGAGAAGGGATTCATCATGTAGAAGGGTTTGGGGGTGGAGAAGGATTTGGGGTGGAAAAAGGTTTGGTGGAAGGATTTTGGGGTGAAGAAGGGATTGGTTATGGAGAAGAGCTTAGTGATTGAGAAGGAATTTGGGGGTGGAGAAGGATTTGGTAGGGAAAGGTTTGGGGATAGAGAAGGATCTGGGAGTGGAGAAGGATTTGGGGCAGTAGAAGGGTTTGGGAATGACAAAGAGTTTGAGAATGACAAGGGGTTTGGGAATGACAAGGGGTTTGGGAAGAATTTGGGAATGACAAGGGATTTGGGAATGAAGAAGGGTTTCGGAATGGGGAAAGATTTGAGAATGACGAGGGGTTGGGAATGATGAGGGGTTTGGGAAGGGTTTGGGAATCACGAGGGGTTTGGGAATGATGAGGGGTTTGGGAAGGGTTTGGGAATTACGAGGAGTTTGGGAATGACAAGGAGTTTGGGAATGACAAGGGGTTTGGGAATGATGAGGGGTTTGGGAAGGGTTTGGGAATTACGAGGGGTTTGAGAATGACAAGGAGTTTGGGAAGGGTTTGGGAATGACGAGGGGTTTGGGAATGACGAGGGGTTTGGGAATGACTTTGCCGATGGAGCACTGCAGGGCTTGGTGCCGGAGCCATCCGGAGCCATCTGCTCCCCATTCCCGGCCTTTTGAAGTGGCAGCCGAGCCTGGGGCTGGAGCAGGAGCTTTGATGTCCCTGCTCTGGCCAAGCCTCGGCCATAAAACCTCCCTGGCACGGCTGATTTACACCCTGTCCCTTTGCTCCTGGGATTTTGCAGCTCTGCCCTACAGCCAGGCACATTTTTAGGGATTGAAAGGGATTTTTTCCTGCTTTTTTCCAGTGTTAAATACTTTTAAAAAGTGGGATTTTTTTTAATTAAAAGAAATAATTGGGACATCATCAAAGAACAGAAGGAGACGGGAAACTTCCCCCGGCTTTCCAAACCTTTAACAAATCCTTTTGCTCTCCCCATCCTTACAATCCAAGTTGGGATGACCTGGATCCCAGACCTCTCCCAGAAAATGGTGCTGGTGCAGGGATGCTGCTTTTCCCTTCTTGGGCTCCAAGGAGATCGCAGAGTTTGGGATGGGAGCGTGTGGGAGGGGGGTGTGGATCCAGCGTGAAGGGATGGGCTCTGAGATGCAGCTGGAGTGGATTCTACTCCATTAGTAAATCAGGGGTCAGTACCCAGGGAAGCAGCCTGAAATTCCTAGAAAATTCCCTTTATCTTGACTGTAGCTAAAGATAATCCGTGTGAATGCTTATGGGGGGCCCCAGCCCTCCCAGGGAATTCCTGAAGGAAAATCCACCACCACAGAACTTATTACCACTGTGGACCAGCCTGACTTCCCCAGGACCCACTCCTGCTCTTTTTCCAGCTTTTTTTCCAAAGAAAACAAGAGCAAGGAGTGGTCCCTGTGCCTCCCAGCCCAGGAGTGTGCTGGGAACTGTGCCAGGATTGGGCTGGGAAATGTGTTGGGACTAGCTGGGGAGTGCCAGGAGCAAGGCTGGGAAATGCTGGGACTG
>VYZP01054827.1:18585-29870 GCA_013400635.1 Hypocryptadius cinnamomeus
ATGGGATGGGATGGTGGCAGCAGGGAGCTGGATCCAGCGCTGTGTCCCGCAGATGTCCCAGTTCATCGTGCAGTGCCTGAATCCCTACCGGAAACCCGACTGCAAGGTGGGCCGGATCACCACCACCGAGGACTTCAAACACCTGGCACGCAAGGTGGGAATGTGGGGGACACGGGGATGGGGCACATGGGGACACGGGGATGTGGGAACACAGCGGGTGCAGCGACACACGGATGTAGGAGCGTGGGATGTGGAGACTACAGGGACATGGGATACCAGGGCTTGGGAACACAAGGAGTACGGGAACATGGGGACATGGACACAGAGACACAGGGACGTTGTCACACACAGGGCACGGGGACAAAGGATGTGGAGACATGGAGGGTACAGGGACATGGGGATGTGGGGCATGGGAGCATGGACACTGGAACAGGGGGACAGAGGAATGTGGGGACATAGGGACAGTGGGTACAGGGAACATGGGGAGGTGGGACATGGGAACATGGATACAGGAACATGGGACACAGGAATGTGGGGACATAGGGACAGTGGGTACAGGGAACATGGGGAGGTGGGACATGGGAACATGGATACAGGAACATGGGACACAGGAATGTGGGGACATAGGGACAGTGGGTACAGGGAACATGGGGAGGTGGGACATGGGAACATGGATACAGGAACATGGGACACAGGAATGTGGGGACATAGGGACAGTGGGTACAGGGAACATGGGGAGGTGGGACATGGGAACATGGATACAGGAACATGGGACACAGGAATGTGGGGACATAGGGACAGTGGGTACAGGGAACATGGGGAGGTGGGACATGGGAACATGGATACAGGAACATGGGACACAGGAATGTGGGGACATAGGGACAGTGGGTACAGGGAACATGGGGATCTGGGACATGGGAGCATGGGGACACGGGGATGCTGAAATGAGGACACAGGGACATGGGGTACAGGGACATGGAGTATGGGACTTGGGGACATGGAGAGTGCAGGTTCATTGGAATGTGGGAAGTGGGGATATGGGTGTTACAGGGACATGGGGGACAGGGACATGAAGATGTGGGTACATGGGGACACAGGATAGAGGGATATGGGGACACAGGAACATGGGGTTTAAGGAGCTGGGAACATGATGGGTATGGGACTTGGGAATACAGGGACATGGGGATGTGGGACCTAGGAATGCAGAGGGTACAGGGACATGGGGACACAGGGATAAAGGGACATGGGGACACAGGGACACGGGGATGTGGGACATGGGAACATGGTGCAGGAGCATAGGGACACAAGGACATGGGAAGTACAGGACAGAGATTTGGGAACAGAGGGATATGGTGGCTATAGGGATGCAGGAACATGGGACATGAGGACATGGGAGGTACAGGGACAGTGGGGTATGGGGACATGGGGACCAAGGGATGGCCCCAGGAAATGGGATTGTGTCATTCCAGCTGCCTCCAGCTCCTTGGAGGATGAGGGAAGGGAAGGAGAAATGGTGGGGGGATATTGGGAGAACAATAGTAAATATTTAGGGAATATTTGGGGAATAACAGGAAGGATTTGGGCAATAATATGAGAGCAGCTCAGGGAATATTTGGGGAATAAGAGGGAATATTTGGGCAATAATAGTGAATAATTGGGGAATAATGGATAAATATTATGGAGGAATAATAGGAAATATTTAGGGACTATTTGGGGAATAATAGAAGATATTTAGGGAATATTTGGGAATAATAGGAAATATCTGGAGAATGATTGCAAATATTGGCACAACAATAATGAGTTATTTAGGGAATATTTGGGAAATAATAGCAAATTGAATATTAGGGATTATTTGGGGAATATTTGGGAAGTAATAGAAAAATAATTTAGGGAGAAGAAAAATATTTTTTGGGGAAGAACAGGATATTGGGAGAACAATAGTAAATATTTAGGGAATATTTGGGGAATATTTGGGGAATAACAGGAAAGATTTGGGCGATATGACAGCAGCTCAGGGAATATTTGAGGAATAATAGGAAAATAGCTTGGGGAAAGTTTGGGAAATTTAGCAGCTATTGAGGGAACACTATCAAATATTTCAGGAATATTTAGGGAATATTTGGAAAATATTTGGGGAATATTTGGGGAATAATATAACAATAGCTTGGGCAATATCTGGAAATAACAGGGAATATTCGGGGCATAATAGGAAAATAGCTTGGGAATGTTTGGAAAATAACAGCAGATATTGAGGGAACACTACCAAATATTTGGGGAATATTTGGGGAATATTTGAGGAATATTTGAGGAACATTTGGGGAATAATATAACAATAGCTTGGGCAATATCTGGAAATAACAGGGAATATTCGGGGCATAATAGGAAAATAGCTTGGGAATGTTTGGAAAATAACAGCAGATATTGAGGGAACACTACCAAATATTTGGGGAATATTTGGGGAATATTTGAGGAATATTTGAGGAACATTTGGGGAATAATATAACAATAGCTTGGGCAGTATCTGGAAATAAGAGGGGGAATATTTGTGGAATAATAAGAAAATAGCTTGAGAACGTTTGGAAAATAACAGCAGATATTGAGGGAACAATCCCAACTATTTAGAGAATATTTGGGGTTTAATATGACAGTGGCTCAGGGAATATTTGGGAATAAGAGGAAGTATTTGGGAAGTAGGAGCACAGTAGCCTGGGGAGCGGCCAGGCCTGGGCTTGGTGGGAATTCCAGGACTGACCCCGGCATTCCCGGTTCCCCCCAGCTGACCCACGGAGTGATGAACAAGGAGCTCAAGTACTGCAAGAACCCCGAGGACCTGGAGTGCAACGAGAACGTCAAACACAAAACCAAGGAATACATCAAGAAGTACATGCAGAAATTCGGGATCCTCTACAAGCCCAAAGAGGACACGGAGCTGGAATAGCCCCTGGAATAACCCCCGGCCCTCGGGAGCCACGATTCCCGCTGGGATTCACCCTCCCGAGCCACCAACCTGTGAATTTATTATTATTATTATAATTATTATGATGATGGATTTTTGGTTTTTTAAGGAAAACAAACTTGGTTCCCGTCGCCGAGGATGAGCCGGGCTTTCCCAAGCCTGCTTTTGCTGATCCAGGCTTTCCCAAGCCCGGCTCTTGCGGCGCTGCTCCCAAGCTCTGTATTATATTTTAACGTATATGTGAATATATTGATAATAATTTGCTTTTTTCCCGTTGCTTTCAGCCCCAAACGTGCCGGTTCCACAGGAACGTTTGGCAGGAGACTTCAGGGGTTATTCCCGGATTTTTGTTTTGTTTTGTTTTTTTTGGTTGTTCCTTGGTTTTTCCTTTTGGTTCTGCGAGGTTCCCTCCGTTCCCCTGTAAATACTGCGGATTTCTGGCCATGTTGATAAGATTGATTTTACTGCTTTGAGCATTTTACTTTATCCAATTTTTACGGAACTTTTTATGTAAAAAAAAAAAGAGCAAAAAAAGAGAAAAAAATAAAAAATCAAAAGAAAAAAAAACCCAAACCCCAAAATCGACGCCGGGCAGGGCCACAAGGGGGACCTGGCTTGGGATGTCCCCTCTCCCTTGGGGACCTCCTGTCACCCTCAGCATTCCTGGGAATCTGCACCCCCTGGGAAGGGAAGTTTGGGGTGACCTGGGAGCATTTTGGGGTTAAAAATGGCTTTTTCTGTCCCTGGTGCCACCTGTCTTAAGGGTGTCCCCTCCTCCTCCGCCTGGGGTCGGTCTGGGATGGGTGTGGGACACACGGACACCCTGGGATGCGTCCTGGTGACACATGTGGGGACACATGGATGCCCAAGGACACGAATCCCAGGGACACACGGACACCTGAGAGGTCCCATCCTTGGGACATGGCCCTGGGGACATATGGGACACCTGGGGACACCCAGCCCAGACACCTGAGCGGTCACATCCCAGGGAGGCAGAGACACATCCTGGGGACAAAGGGACACCTAGGGACACTTGGGGTACATCCTAGGGACACAGAGACACCCGAGGGGACACTTGGGAGACCCCAGGGGGCACATTCCAGGGACAAACGGACACCTGAAGGGACATCTGAAGGGACACATCCCATGGACCGCTGCACCACCCAAGGAAACACATTCTGGGGATAAACAGACACTGGAAGGGACACCTGGTAATACTTGGACACCTGAAGGGACACATCTCAGGGACACATGGACACTTGGGGACACTGGGGACAAGCAGGCACCCGGTGACACTCAGGACACATCCCTGGAACACGCACGGACACACAGACACCTGAGGACACAAACCCTGGTGGCACCCAGTGACACGTTTAATGCCCCCACCCAGGCACCAGCCACCAAAGGTCCCCGTCCCTCCCCCCAGAATCCCTAAAAAAGTACAAAACCCACGTAAAAAAATTCCCCAGGAATCCATCGGGAAGCGGGAGCACCGCCGGGAGCAGCCGCCGGCGCGGCCCCGGTGTCGCCGGGGGTGTCACACGGCGGAGGTGACGTCCCCCGGTGCCCCCGCGGGGCCGGGGCCGCGCCGGTCGCTGCCGGGCGCTCCCAGCTCCAGGAGCCGCTCCAGTTCTCCCGGCTCCTCCTGGCGCCTCGGGGACCCCGGGAGCAGGGAGGGACCCTCGGGGGGCGCTGCGGGGAGGGACGGGGTCAGCACCCCGGAATTCCACCCGGGACAGACGGACCGAGGGGCGGGGGCGGCTCCCGACCCGCCTTGGGAAGGGTAGGGCACCCCCGACCCATCCAGGTGCTCCCCGATCCCACTGCGGGCTTCCCGACCCCATCCAAGTGCTCCTTCATCCCATCTGGGGGCTTCCCAACCCCTTTGGAGGCTCCCCGACCCCTTCCAGGTGCTCCCCAATCCCATCTGAGGGCTCCCCGACCTCATCCAAGTGCTTGGTGATCCCATCCCACCCCATCCCACCCCATCCCACCCCATCCTCAGGGCTCCAGCCATGGTAAAAGGGAGTTGGGCTGCCAGGGTGGTGCTGAGCAGCCCCCACCGGGTGCCACCCCTCTGTCCCCAAGGGCCACCAACCCAATGGCTCTGGAGGGAATGCTCCAGTCTCCACGGGGGCTGCAGCCGTGTGGATGTTTGGGGGCAAAGGGAGGGGTCCAGGCATGGCAGAGACAGGGACAAGGACACACATGGATACAAACAGGGACACACACATGGACACATTTTCTCAGGCTTGGTGTGTTCCCAGCCACTGTGCAGGACAGGAGCTAAGGCTCTTTGGGGGTCCCCTCTCCTGCTGTGTCCCCAGTGGGGACCCCGAGAGCCAGCCCTGTCTGCTCCAGTACTGAGCCCCTCCAGAGCTGAGCCTCACCCCAGCCAGGGAAGCTCCAGGGTGGAACCAGGGCCATGCCCTGGCACCAAGGGGGACACAATGGCTCTGCAGCAAATCCCTCCCTCACATCTCCCTGACCATCCACCAGCATCAACTCCTGGCCTTCGCCAGCCAGGGTGCCAGACTGTCTGGTGTGGAGAAACCCAGAATCCCAGACAGCTTTGGGGTTGGAAGGGACCTTAAAGCCAATCTTGTTCCATGGGAAGGGACATCTGCCCCTATCCCAGGCTGCTCCAAGCTCTGTCCAACCTGGCCTTGGACACTGCCAGGGATCCAGGGGCAGCCACAGCTGCTCTGGGCACCCTGTGCCAGGGCCTGCCCACCCTCACAGGGAACAATTCCTTCCCAATATCCCATCCATCCCTGCCCTCTGGCAGTGGGAAGCCATTCCCCTTGTCCTCTCATTCCAGGCCCTTGTCCCAAGTTCCTCTGCAGCTCTCCTGAAGCCCCTTGAGGCACTGAAATGGGCTTTAAGGTCACATCAGAGTCTTCTCAGAACAATCCAAATTCTCTCAGCTTTTCCTTGTAGCGGAGGTGTTCCATCCCAATAATCATCATTGTAGCTCCTCTGGGCTTGCTCCAACATATCCATGTCTTTCCTGTGCTGGGGACCAACAGCTGGGTCCAGCATTCCTGGTGGGGTCTCACCAAAGCAGAGCAGAGGCCGGCCCAGCCAGCAGCACAAGGGCAACAGCACCAACATTCCTCACTCCCAACAAACCGGGGATGGTTTTCTCCTCACTCTGACCATTCCCACATGAAGATCCAAGCTCAGAGTCACCCACCACACCACCACAGCAGTGAAACCACCCCAGCATCTCCTCTGATGTCTTCAGGGCACTCCATCACTGCACAAACCCAAACCCGGGGCAGCCAGGGACGAGGGGAGGACACTCGGTGGCTCCAGGTGGGTGAGGATGGGCAGAGAGAGCCCAGGTGGTGCCCACGGGCTGAGCCCCATGCAGGGGCTGTGACAGCCACCCCAGATGGTGCCAGACACCCCACAAAGCACCTGCAGCAACCCATGGTCAGGTTCACACACAGGGATCCTCCCAGGCCCTTCCCAATAAGGCTGAGTCGGATCTCCAACTTCTCCCTCCCTCCTTCCTTCCTTCCCCCCACCGTACTGCCTGTCATCCCAAACCAAAGCTCAGCTTCTTCACTTATTATAGTTATATTTTTTCCCTGGGAAGTTGGGGAAAAAATAGAAAAGGAACTTCAACATCATGATGTTCCAAAAATGTAACAGTTTGACTCATAAGATCTCCGAAGCAGCTCATCTCCATAGTGTTTCATTGGCCCCCTGGCAGAGGAGCACCATCTCAGCGTCTGGGTGCTGGAGGTGGAGGTGGATCAGCAGCAGCTCGCTGGAGGCAGGACTGAGAACAGCCCCCAGCATCCTGCACGAAGGATCCCGGCTACGCTTGGATTTACGGCTGCGTTCATCAATGTCCCTTAATTAACCGGCGTTGAAATGCAATTATTCAAGTCGGGAAGGTTGGGTTTGAGGAAAAACCCTGCTGGTTGGATGGGAGACAGGAGAGGGAGGGCTGGCAGCTTGTGGAAGTGCTCTCCAAGTCAAGGGCTGTTTGCTTTTCCCCTTGGCTCAGCCGGTTGGTGTTTCCAGGTGTCTCCTTCCCAGCCAGAATCCGAGGAGCATCCGCGGGAAGCAGGGATCCCGCCGAGTCCTGTCCCGTGCTGCGGCGTGGGCTGGCACAGCTGGCACCGGGATGTGCTGCCAGGGATGGGGATGGGCCGGGATCCTGCCGCAGTGGCACGGCCAGCCCCGAACAGCAACCCCCTCCTGGGCAGGGCTGACGGGAACACGGAGCCATCGCCGATCCCAGGAGGAGCCAAACAGCGGCGGCGACCAAAACACCGGCACGCCGAGGCCACGGAGAGCGTAAACACAGGAGTTTTCATTAAAAATTGAAAGGCTTTTGGAAGCATGTTGGGTTTGATGTGAGCAGTGAAGCGGGGCAGCAGCAGGAGGCAGCGAGAGCTCCGTTCCAGCTCCGTGCACTCCCAGGGACAGCGGGGATGTGGGAATAGGGGGGCACGGAGGGATGGCAGTGCCGGTGTGGCAGGAGATGCCACCAGCTTGGCCTGGCCGGGATTAAGGTCCCATATCCTTCTGCAGCCAGGCTAGTCGCACCAAGGAGCACCTGTGTGGCCACACACCAGATCGGGTCACTCCAGAGCCACTGCGGGGCCTTTCCCGGCACCCCAGCTCCTCTCCCGCCCCAAAACCCTGGAAGGGAGGCAGCACCACGCCCAAAGGAGGACAAACACACCCTCTCCAGCTCAGTTCCAGGTGCTCCTGAAGGAGCTTTCCCAAGCAGGGAAGAAGGATGAGCATCCCAGCCGAGTCCTGGCAAAGCCCCCCACGGCTCAAGGTCCCGGAGTGACAAAGAGGCAGCGAAGCTGCTGCCACGTGGCCCCGGGACCTGCCGCTCACCACAGGCGGTTCCTGCCGTCATCTCCACATCCTGAGCCATTTCTCCTACTATTCAGACTAAAATTGTTCTGTGTTTAAGCTTCAGAACCGTTTATCTCATTGAGTGAGGAGGATAATCCACCCACCTCTTCCTTGCTCCCTGGCAGGTATTTATAGGCAGCCACTCGTCTCCCGTCGGCAGCTGCCGCTCCTCTTCCCCAACCTCCCGGCTCCATCCCCAGCACCGCGGAGCACATCCCGGAAGGACATTATCCCATAGCCACAGCATCCTGCCAGCAGCCGAGGCTGGCACCGACAATCCTGCCCCAGCGCTGTTCCCTGCCGAGCGATGGATGCTTCGCCCTGCTCTGGATCCCGCTCCGCCGCACGCCCAGCCCTGGGCACATCGGCTCTGCCGATAACTAATTGCAAACTCATTAGGAGCTCATTGAGAGGAGCAGAGGCCGCCCGGGAGAGTTGCCCCAGGCTCCCGCAGAGAAGGCTGCTGGAGCAGCGGCTGCTTGGAAATTAAGAGGAAAAGGGGGAAAAAAATCCCTCTGGCCACATCAGAGGCTGACAGAAAAACAACCCAGTTATTGAGGGAGGTTACAGGAAAAGGGTTTGGGCTGAGCCTGATGCACGGTTGAGCACTGGGGGCTGGGACTCGATGAAGGGAAAATCTGTGCAGGGCAGGGGCTCTGCAAAACCCAGATTCTTCTTCAAAGAGGGGAGAAATGTGAAATGCAGCAGTGGGATGGGCGCAGGCCCACGCTGCTCTGTCCCTGCACTTGGCAGAGATTTGATTTCCCCGTTTCCCATCCGCAAACCCTCAGTTATGAGCAGGTAACACCAACCCCCATCCAAGCCCAGCAGGCTGGAGGCCAGGGCATCCCTCGGGAGGGACCTCCCTCCCTCCACACCCCAACCAGCTTCCAAACCTGCCCTGTTTCCCCTAAACAACGCACTGAGCCAGCAGAGTCACGCCCTGGGCCCTGCCACAGCCATCCCCTCTCCCAGCTCTCCACATGCCAGCACCACCCTGGTGTCACTGGAACGCGGGGCCAGCGGTGCTTTGGCTGTGCCCCTCGCTGAGCCGCTGCCTCGCAGCGTCCCCACTGCACTTCCAGCCCCTGCCACCTCCATTCCTGCCTGACCCCGTTCCAGGGACATCCTCTCCTCTCCTCCGTGCCCCTGGGAGCGGCACACCAGATATGAGCTGTGATTCCCAGGGGCTGTGGCACGCTGGAGCCCAGGGAGGGCTCGCAAAGGCACCTTGGCCTAACGGGGACAACGTGGCTGTGGGGGCAGGACAGGAATCTCACCGGAGCTCAGAGCCACCGGCACCCACCATGGCCAGGCAGCCTCCAGCCGGGCAGCCACCACCTCCCACCCCACCCAAAGCAGCAAAAGAGGCACAGGGAAAGGGTTCTTGTATCCATGTGCCACCCCAGGGCCGTGCAAAGCCTCTCAGACAAGCCGAGTGTGTCCGGGAGGTCACACGTGGCACGGGGAGCTGGCTGCTGGCAGTGGTTTGGGGACAGCCCCTCTGCCATCGTCCCTCAGCCCAGGAGGAGCAGAGGCCATGGGTGGGGCACGTCTCCATGTGCAGCTGGCTCCAGAGGAGCGGGACAGCGCCGGGAAAGGCTGGAGCAGCACGGCCACCACCGGAACCAGCTCCAAACCTCCTCCAAGGCACCCGCAGCGACAGGGACTCCCCAGTGCCCCCAGCACAGGGCTGAGCTGGCACTGAACTCCAGGTGATCCAGCCATTCTCATACCAGCTCCTTGGCCAGAGCAGAGCAGCCTGCCTGGCAGCAGGATTCTCTTCGGCAAAGCCAATGAACGCCCAGCCAGGCACGGGCTCCCAGCGGCAGGAGCTGCTCTCCCAGTGCAGATGTTCCAGATGCAGGGCAGGGTCAGGCCCTGTCACACCCATCCGTGGTGTCCCCCGCTGCAGGAACCATCTCCCATCCTGACCAGCAGCCTGTGACAAGCTTCCTCAGCCTTTGGTCCCAGGATTCAGGTTTCACAGACCGATTCGGGGAGAGCAAACAAAACCGTGCCAGGACTCTCCTCCGCCGGCTCCCCGGGGAGCCGCCGCTCCTCCTTCCTGCCACCGTCCCCTGCGCCCTCCGCACTGCTCTCCCGCAGCTGCCAGCAGGATTTTCCCTGCCCTCCTGCACACGGGGCTGTCTCTGTCCATCGGCCCCGATGACAGGACCTTGGCTGCCTTTCAGTGCTTCTGGCCTCGCGGGGATTTTGCTGCCGAGCAGGATGGCTTCCTTAGGACCTCAGCTCCTCCAGCCTGCAGCTCCTCCCGCCTTCGCTGCCAGCACCGGGGACTTATGATTACTTCATTGTTTGATTGGTTTCATCAGCCTGTCATCATCTCCCTCCCAAAAACTCTTCCGCCAGCGCCGACAGCACCGCACGGTTGGGATCTGCAAAGACAAACGCCCCGAGCGGCACCTGCCCGACCCCACGGCAGGGCCGGCCGGCCCTCGGCCCCGCTCGCTCCTGGCGACAACAGGGACACGTCCCTCTGCCACAAAACCCAGCCCTGACTCCGCTCCAGGGCGCTTTGTGTGCCCCCAGCTCAGCCTGCCGCCGGCCGGGATGCTCCCGCGAAGGAGGATGCGCCCACCTCTGCCGTGGTCCCCTCCCGCAGCAGCCCGGGCAGAGTACGGTGACACGGTGACACCGGGCAGCTCGGGGGCTTGGCACACGGACGGCCCCGTGTGGGACTGAGGGGTGCCGAGGCCGGGCCGCCCTGTCCCCGGTCCCCGAGCTGCGCTGGGGCTCCCGGCTGGCGTCGCCCGCCCGCGGCCACGGCGGCAGCGAGGCCGGACCGGGAGGAAAGTGGGTCACGCTCCCCCTTCCCCGCTGCGGCCGGGGAGACGCCGGGGTGGGATGGAGGCCGGCCCCGCGGCCCGGGGACAGCAGGGGACAGCGGGACAGGTGACAGGGGAGCTAGGGGAGGTGATGAGGGGACACAAGGAGACAGCAGGGGACGAGGAGAAGGGATGAGAGGGGAGACAAGGAGAGATGACGAGAGGAGATGACACCGGGAGATGATGAGGGGACAAGAGAGGACACAATGAGGAGAGACAATGAGGGGAAACGAGGGGAGATGATGGACGGGGCATGAGGGGAGATGACAAGGGGACGTGAGGAGAGGTGATAGGGAAGACAGGAAGCTGGTGAGGGAAGACAAGGGGAGGTGAGGGAACACGAGGGGAAGCAAGGGGAGATGAGATGGGGAGGTGGTGAGGGTACACAAGGGGACACAATGAGGGGACACCAGGGGACACGGCCTGAGCTGCCCCCGAGGCCGCCTCTCCCTGCTCTCCCCTTCCCCTGTTCCCAGCTGCCTTCCAGCTCAGTGCACCCTTCCAGACACCCCCAAATCCGCCGGGAGCCCCCGGGGGACCGGCCCCGCGGCCCCAGCACCGCTCGGTGTCACTCACGCCCCTCCGTCCCC
>VYZP01054829.1:10381-22446 GCA_013400635.1 Hypocryptadius cinnamomeus
CCCAGAGAGACCCCACCTCCACCCCCCAGGACACGAAAGACCCCCACCCTGCCCATATTTTTGTTGCCCCCTGAAGTGCAGCCCCCATCCTTGGGCCCCCCAAAGCTCCTGGTGTGGGCACAGAGCCCTCAGAGCCCCCAGCCCGGGGGGTTTTGTACCCCCCAACGTGAACAATCAGCCAGAAATGATAAATTTATTTAGGGATAAACCTAAATTAACCTGAACCCCAAACCCTGGGAGCTCCTGGGGGAGCCCAACACCTTTTCCACCCTGATCCCTGCTGGATCTGGGTTGGCTCTGGAAAGCCACAAGGGTTAAAAATTCCTGGAGGATCAGGGGCACAAAGTGTCCCCCCATGTCACAGCCCCTGTTTGGGGTGGGTGGTGAATGGGGGGAAGCAGAGGTGTCCAACCTGCTGGGCTTTATTGTCCGTGGGGCAGGAGGAACAGTCCAGAGCTCCTGGGAAAGGAGATTCCAGGGCAGGATTCCAACATTTTTGGTTGGTTGTAGAGATGGCAGGGGAATATTCCAGAGTTTTTGTTGTTTTTAGGGATGGCAGGGGAACATTCCAGAGCTTTTCTTGGTTCTAGGATTGTCAAACAAGCATCCCATAGTTTTTGTAGGGTTTAGGATTTCCAGGGGAGCATTCCACCCTTTCTGTCAGTTCTAGGGTTGCCATGGGATCATTCCATTGTTTCTGTTGGTTCCAGGGTTCCCAGGGGAGCATTTAATTTTTTTTTTTTTTAATTATTGGGTTGCCATGGTAGAATTCCACCCTTTTTGCCAGTTCTAGAGTTGCCAGGGGGGCATTCCACCCTTTTTGTCAGTTCTAGGATTTCCAGTGGAGCATTACACATTTTTTGTTGGTTCTAGAGATACCAGAGGAGAATTCCACCATTTTTTTTTCAGTTCTAGGATTTCCAGAAGAGCATTCCACCATTTCTGTGGGTTCTAGGGTCACCACAGGATCATTCCACCCTTTTTATTGGTTCTAGGATTTCCAGGGGAAGCATTCCACCATTTCTGTCAGTTCTAGGGTTGCCATGGGAGTATTTAATTTTTTTTTTTTTTTTTTTTTTAATTCTAGGGTTGCCATGGTAGAATTCCACCCTTTTTGCCAGTTCTAGAGTTGCCAGGGGGGCATTCCACTTTTTTTTTTTTTTTGTTGGTTCTAGAGATACCAGAGGAGAATTCCACAATTTTTTTTCCAGTTCTACGATTTCCAGAGGAGCATTTTACCATTTTTGTTGGCTCTAGGGTTACCAGAGAACATTCCACCATTTCTGTCAGTTGGTTTGGGGATCTCAGAGACAAATTCCCTGCCCTTCCAGATGGGGATTCATTCCTGGGAACCTGATGCTACCTGAGGTCTGGAGGGATAAATATGAGATTCCATGCAAGCTCCCTCTTCAGTGTAGGGCATCCCAAACATCCTTTTCGTTGGGAATTTGGAATATTCTGGGGTAGAAAGCAAAATCTTCCTGATCCTGATTCTGAGTGTGGCATAATTAGCAGGGAACTGATTTTGAACTGTGCTTGCAGAAGTGGTCATTGCCAAAAACCCAGGAACAACATCCTGCAGCAGTGACAGGACAGGTGTAACTCAGTCTTTCTGTCCTAATTCCTCAATTTTCCTCACCTTCCCCACCAGGTTTGGCTTTTTTTTTTGTTTGTTTTTTCCTTTCCAAATGAGAATTTCTCTTCTTGCAGGGAGAACAAGAATCCTCAGACCTCCTCACCTCGTGGGCAGCACAGCTGAGGGTGACCTGGTGAGATAAAAGGGGAGCTGAAAGTTAGGGAAGATGATGGAACCCATGGAAATCCTGGAAAAGCCAAAAAGGAGCTGCAAAAGAAGCCAAGGGAGACCAAAAAAGTGCAGCTGAGAGAGACTGGGAGCTCTGTGTCCTCCTCACACAGGTGAGGTGAGGAACAGAGCTCATCCCACACAAGCAGGGACAACTCTGGTGCCTGAATTTGGGGGGGTCACAGGGTGTCCCTGAACCCAAGGGGTACCTGAACCTGAAGGTTGTGGCACTCTGGGGTTGCCAGACACAGGAGAACACACCTGGTGACACCGAGGATCTGCTCCTGAGCTCTTCCACACTCACCTTCAGGGAAGAAGAGCTCCAACCCCTCTCCAGAGGATCCACAGCTGAGCTGGAATCACAGTTTTATTGCTGCCTCTGTCCCAAAATGCAAATGAAGATATTTCATTCTCCATTTGCTGATGGCAGGAGTGATTTTTGCAGAATCTGCCCTTTTTCCCCCCCAATCCTATCAAATTTCCTTTTGGGTGTGTCCCACTCCCTGCCCACATATTTTTTCTTTTTCAGAATAATCTCCTGGCCTTTTCCCCCTGGATGTGATGGAAATGACAATTTTGCCTTGATGAACATGGGGGCAGAACTTCCAGCACCACCAGGGCCTGGTTTTTCCAAACAGGCTGAGCTCCAGCATTTGCACAGATACCACAAGGAGGAAAACAAAACAAGCCAAACCCAGAGCTGGAGATGGACTGGTTTTCCACTGGAGACCAGAAATCCAGTCAATGGGAGAGCATCCTGGGATTGGCAAGTGTGCAGAGCGTGGGGTCATGGAATGGTTTGGGTTGGGAGGGACCTTAAAACTTGTCCTGTCCCACCCCTACCATGGCAGGGTCACCTTCCACCATCCCAGGGTGCTCCAAGTCCCATCCAACCTGGCTGTGGACATGTCCAGGGATGGGGCAGCCATGGAATCATCTGTGCCAGGGTCTCCCTGCCCTCACAAGGAACAATTTCTTCCCAAGATCCCATCTAACCCTGCCCTCTGGCAGTTTAAAACCATTTCAGAGTACAAAGGTCCGGGCAGGGAGCACTGAGTTACCCAAATTTACCAAGGTGGACACTCAGATCAGAGACCTGCATTTCTTTAGCCACACATGTGAAAAAATGACCCCCATTTATCACAGGAAACGCCACCAGAAGGTTCTGACCCGCTTCCCTCCAGCTGGGCCCTACTGGAAAACACAGAACATCCCTTAGGAAGAAAGAATCAAAAATGGGACATTACTGGGGGGAAAATGTGGGGTAAAAATACCTGCTTGGAGGAGAAACCAAAGGGAACAAGGGAAGAGGGAGATGATGGAGGAGAAATGTCTGGAGAAGGGAACACAGGGGTGTTACATCCATCAGATGTGCCAGGAAAAGTGATTCCCTCCCCATGCAAACCCTCGGGGGCGTTATAAACATAAGGGATCGGGACCTGGGAGGGAAATGGCACTAAAATAAAAGAGACACCTGCCTGGGGATCATCTCTGAGGGAAATGGCCCTAACTGGAGATCATCTCAGAGGGAAATGGCACTAAAATAAAAGAGACACCTGCCTGGGGATCATCTCTGAGGGAAATGGCACCAAAAGAGAAGAGACACCTGCCTGGAGATCATCTCTGAGGGAAATGGCCCTAAAACAAAAGAGACACCTGCCTGGAGTTCATCTCTGAGGGAAATGGCACTAAAATAAAAGAGACACCTGCCTGGGGAGCATCTCTGAGGGAAATGGCCCTAAAACAAAAGAGACACCTGCCTGGGGAGCATCTCTGAGGGAAATGGCCCTAAAACAAAAGAGACACCTGCCTGGGGAGCATCTCTGAGGGAAATGGCCCTAAAACAAAAGAGACACCTGCCTGGGGAGCATCTCTGAGGGAAATGGCACCAAAATAAAAGAGACACCTGCCTGGAGATCATCTCTGCCGGGACTCGAACCCGGAACCTCTGGATTAGAAGTCCAGCGCGCTCGTCCATTGCGCCACAGAGACCTCACCGTGAGGGGAGCGTCGGCTCCAGAACTGAAAAATCCACAGCGCCCGCAGGGTCCGGCGCCCATCGACACCCCCCTGGCACAGCAGCACCTCCAGAGTCCCCTCCCTGCGCAGGGACGGGCAGGAATAATCCCAGGGATGATCCATATCTGGCTCGGCAGCAGGGATGCAGCAAAAAGCTGGATGCAGGTTGGTATCCGCCTCCCTGGCAACCTTTCCGCAGCATCCCCGGCGCTCTGGGCAGAGCTAAATCCTGGAGCAGAGTTCCTCGCTGCATCCCAGCAGCATCACAGCATCCTCTCCTCGCTGCAGAAGGCAAGGGATAAAGATGAAAGAGGATTTAGCTCAGTGGTGAGGGGAGCTCTGCTTGTCGGGGTGGAAAAACGAGGTTTGAGCAGAGGAGTGAAAGGGAAAGCAGCTACCGTGGGTTTCCTTTCAGCAAGCTGTCAATCAGGGGTTTAATGAAGAAACATTGGGGAAAAAATGAAGACAGATGTCAAAACAACAGGAAAGGTCCATTTACAGCCACTGACCTATTAACAATGGATCAAACTCTGGCATGGAGTCGCCGCTGAGAATTTGGGATCCCCGAAAGGAATGAATTTCAGGCTGGGAACAGCACAATTGGAATGCCTGAATGGAACAAATTTCAGGCTGTTGTTCTCTCCCAAACACAACCTGGATTCCTGTGAAAGGGGAGATGTTAAGTGCAGTCCAAGAAGAGGAATTCCCTGACACAGGGAGCTTTTGCCTCGAGGTCAGTGTGACCTGGAGCTCAGCCAGCTCTTCCTGGCAGAGAACAGCCCAGAGCAGGAATAAAAAGGAGATTCACCCCTCAGTGGAACCAGAATGTCAGAATTGAGGAGAAATCCCCCCAAACACCTGTGTTTAGATGGTGAAGATCACACCAGGTGTGTTCCACCTGCACAGGACAAGCTCCTGCTGCATCCCTGCTTTCCTCAGTGCCTGTCCTTCCTGCCTCAGGCTGGGGCACCTCTGTGCTCATGGCTAAAATCCCATTCTGTGCCAAATTCCTGCCTCCTTCATGGGCTGGAAAAGACCTGATTTCTGCCCAAAGTGAGCTGTGAAGTTGTGTGGTGCTGAAGAGAAGAGACACAGCATTGACAACCTCAGCACACCTAATGCAAACCCAAAGGATTTGGTGATCCTTTTACTCAAGGAAAGCTTTACAGTGGTCTTGACAAGTAAAATCCACTTTGGAGTGGTGGGAAAGGAGGCAGGGGTTGAACTTCTATCAGAAAAACCCTTCCTGCTGCAAAAGATAACCCAGTGAATTGATAATCCGTGAAATAAATCCCTCTGTGAACCAACTGTGATCACACTGGGACCTGGAGAAAACTCAAAAGTCAAGAAAACACCCATCTGCAGGGTGACCAAAGGCTGTGTTTAAAAATGTCATAGAAAAAGAAAATCTTAGACACAGGTGAAAAGCTCTAAAGGATGAGAAAAATCTCCCACAGCCCTGGGAGACTGTGTGCTCCTCCTGGGGGATGAAGACACCAGCTTTCAAAATGATTTTGGGAGGCTGCACCTCAAGAGTGGCAGTCCCTCCTCTGGGTGGGAAGGGATCCAGGATCATCCTCTGGGTGGGAAAAGATCCAGGATGATCCTTTGGGTAGGAAGGAATCCAAGATCATCCTCTGGGTGGGAAAGGATCCAAGATCATCCTTTGGGTGGGAGGGGATCCAGGGTGATCCTCTGGGTGGGAAGGGATCCAGGATTACCCTTTGGGTGGGAAGGGATCCAGGATCATCTTTTGTGTGGGAAGGGATCCAGAGTGATCCTTTGGGTGGGAAAGGATCCAGGATCATCCTCTGGGTGGGAAGGGATCCAGGATCACCCTTTGAGTGGGAAGGAATCCAGGATGATCCTCTGAGTAGGAAAGGATCCAGAGTGATCCTGCATGGCCAGGGACACCTCCCATGATCCCAGGTTGCTCCAAGCCCCATCCAGCCTGGCCCTGGACACTTCCAGAGATCAGGCACCCCTGGAATAACCCGTGCCAAGCCCCTTCCGCCCTCACAGGGAGGAATTTCTTCCCCAAATCCCCAAACCTCCCCTCCTCCAGTTTAAACCCATCCCCTTTGTCCCACACCTTCTCCAAACTCCCTCTCCAGCGCTCTTGGAGCCCCTTTAGGCGCTGGAAAAAATTCCCTTCGCACCGCCGCCACCTCCTCCCCTCAGCATTTCACTTTTTGAATGTTTTCCTTGCAAAGTTCCCCTCACTCGGGCGCTTTTTCCGTCCCCTCACGCCCCGTCCCGCGCAGGCCGCGCCTCACTCACCCTCAGGGCTGGGCTGGCTGCTGGGCCGCCCTTCGCTGCTCCGGGGCTGCTTCCCGGTGTTTCCCGGTGTTCCTCGGTGTTTCCCGCTGTTCTTTGGTGTTTCCCGGTGTTCCCAGGGCTGCTTCCCGGTGTTCCTTGGTGTTTCCCGGTGTTCCCGGGGCTGCTTCCCGGTGTTCCTTGGTGTTTCCCGGTGCTTCCGGGCCTGCTTTTCGCTGTTCCCGGGGTTGTTTCTCGGTGTTTCCCGGTGTTCCCGGGGCTGCTTCTCGGTGTTCACGGTGTTCCTCGGTGTTCCCAGTGCTTCCCGGGGTTGTTCCCCGGTGCTTCCCGGTGTCCCCGGGGCTGCTTGTCGGTGTTCCCGGTGCTCCCGGGGCTGCTTCTCGGTGTTCACGGTCCTCGGTGTTTCCCGGTATTCCCGGGCTCGGTTCACGGTGTTCCCGGGGCTCCTCGGTGTCCCCAGTGCTTCCCGGGGTTGTCTGGGGCTGTTTCCCGCTCTTCCCGCTGTTGTTCCCCGGAGCCCCCGGTGTTGTTCCTCGGTTTTTCCCGGTGCTCTCCGGGCTCGTTTCCCGGGGTTCCCCTGGTTTGTTCCCAGTGTTCCCCGGTGTAGTTCCCCGGAGTTGTTTCCCGGTTTTCCCGGGGTTGTTCCACGCTGTTCCCGGAGCAGTTCCCGGTGCAGTTCCCGGAGCAGTTTCCGGTGTTATTTCCCGGTGTTGTTCCCCGTAGTTCCCGGAGCAGTTCCCGGTGTTATTTCCCGGTGTTGTTCCCCGTAGTTCCCGGAGCAGTTCCCGGTGTTATTTCCCGGTGTTGTTCCCGGTATAATTTCCCGGTGTTGTTCCCGGTATAATTTCCCGGTGTTGTTCCCGGAGCAGTTCCCGGTGTTATTTCCCGGTGTTGTTCCCCGTAGTTCCCGGAGCAGTTCCCGGTGTTATTTCCCGGTGTTGTTCCCGGTATAATTTCCCGGTGTTGTTCCCGGTATAATTTCCCGGTGTTGTTCCCGGAGCAGTTCCCGGTGTTATTTCCCGGTGTTGTTCCCCGTAGTTCCCGGAGCAGTTCCCGGTGTTATTTCCCGGTGTTGTTCCCGGTATAATTTCCCGGTGTTGTTCCCGGTATAATTTCCCGGTGTTGTTCCCGGAGCAGTTCCCGGTGTTATTTCCCGGTGTTGTTCCCCGTAGTTCCCGGAGCAGTTCCCGGTGTTATTTCCCGGTGTTGTTCCCGGTATAATTTCCCGGTGTTGTTCCCGGTATAATTTCCCGGTGTTGTTCCCGGAGCAGTTCCCGGTGTTATTTCCCGGTGTTGTTCCCCGTAGTTCCCGGAGCAGTTCCCGGTGTTATTTCCCGGTGTTGTTCCCCGTAGTTCCCGGAGCAGTTCCCGGTGTTATTTCCCGGTGTTGTTCCCCGTAGTTCCCGGAGCAGTTCCCGGTGTTATTTCCCGGTGTTGTTCCCGGTATAATTTCCCGGTGTTGTTCCCCGTAGTTCCCGGAGCAGTTCCCGGTGTTATTTCCCGGTGTTGTTCCCCGGAGCCGTTCCCGGAGCAGCCCTCGGCTCCAGGCCCGGCCGTGCCCCGTCCCGCCCCCGCCCCGCTCCGCTCCTTTGTGCCGCCGCCCGGCCCTTTCCGCCGGCCCGGCCGGGTTTCCATGGGGACGGGGACAAAGCCCGGACAAAGCCCGGGGGAGCGGGGAACGGGCCCTGCCCCGGCCAGGAGCCGCGGGGACCGCCGGGATCCGCTGGGGGATACTGGGATCTGCTGGGAGATACTGGGATCCACTGGGGTAGGATAGGAGCTGTTAGATCTGCTGGGATCCACTGGGAAATACTGGGATCCATTGGGAGATACGGGGATCCACTGGGAGATACTGGGATCCACTGGGATCATTGGGAGATACTGGGATCCACTGGGGTAGGATAGGAGCTGTTAGATCTGCTGGGATCCACTGGGAAATACTGGGATCCATTGGGAGATACTGGGAGATACCGGGACCCACTGGCATCCATTGGGAGATACTGGGATCCACTGGGAGATACTGGGATCCACTGGGATCCATTGGGAGATACTAGGATCCACTGGGGTTGGATGGGAGCCGTTAGATCTGCTGGGATCCACTGGGAGATACTGGGATTTGCTGGGATCTGAAAGGAGCTGCTGGGACCCACTGGGATCCACTGAGAGATACTGGGATCTGTTGGGATCAGATAGGAGCTGTTAGATCTGCTGGGATCCGCTAGAGGATACTGGGATCTGCTGGGATCTGAAAGGAGCTCTTGGGACCCGCTGGGAGATACTGGGATCCATTGGGAGATACTGGGATCTCTTGGGATCAGATAGGAGCTACTGGGACTTGCTGGGATCCACTGGGAGATACTGGGATCCGTTGGGAGACACTGGGATCTACTGGAGGACACTGGGATCTACTGGGATCTGAGAGGAGCCATGGGGACCTGCTGGGATCCACTGGGAGATACTGGGATCCACTGGGAGATACTGGGATCTACTGGGGGATACTGGGATCTGGTGTGATCTGAGAGGAGCTGCTGGGACCCGTTGGGATCCATTGGGAGATGCTGGGATCCACTGGGAGATATTGGGACCCACTGGGAGATATTGGGATCTGCTGGGGTCTGATAGGAGCTGTCAGATCTGCTGGGATCTACTGGGATCAGCTAAGATCTACTGGGAGATACTCAGATCCACTGGAATTGGATAGGAGCTATTAGATCTGCTGGGATCCACTGGGAGAAGCTGGGATCTACTTGGGGATACTGGGATCTGCTGGGATCAGAGAGGAGCTCTTGGGATCTGCTGGGATCCACCGGGGGACACTGGGATCCACCGGGGGATGCGGAAATCCACTGGGATCTGAAAGGAGCTCTTGGTATCCACTGGGAAGTGCTGGGATCCACTGGGAGATACTGGGATCCGATGGGAGATGCTGGGATCTGATAGGAGCTGTTGGGATCTGCTGGGCTCCACTGGGAGAAGCTGGGATCCACTGGGTGATACTGGGAATATAATGGGAATATAATATATAATAGATATTATGTATTATATAGAATATATATAATATATAATATAATATAATATAATATAATATAATATAATATAATATAATATAATATAATATGTATTATATATAATATAAGGGAATATAAACCAGGCTGGGACAAAAATTGGTGCATTTAATAATGAGATTTCTGAATTTCTCACTTGCTGACCCCAAAGCTTTGTGCCAAACCAATATTTACTCCTGCTCTGCAAACTCAGGGAGTTTGGGGTGCTCTGGATGTGATCACCAAGCCTTGCTGACAGCTCAATTTATCACTGAGCAGGTTTTGGAGTTTGGACTGGGCAGAATTTCCCCCCCTCGTCGTTGGTTGTGTTTTATTCCCGGTGAAAAATCTCCGTGGAAATTCCCAGCGACAGCAAAAATTCCCTTTGCATTCCTGGTGCACACTCAGGCAGCCAAGCAAGGCTGTAAATAATTGAGAACCCATCATTTTCCCTCTGCACTCCTCACCAGAACCAGCCTGCTTTGCTCTCAACAGCAAATATTTAGTGAGGTAATCAATCCAAGGGAAAAAAAATTAAAAAAAAATCTTAATTTGGATAAGAAAATTCAATGTTTTTTTCCCCAGATCTTCTGTCTGATTATCTCTGGCATCCATCCTGCTGTTCTCAGGGTAGGTGCTGTAGCAGGAGATAATTATGAGGATCACAATTAACTGCAGCTAATGCTTCTTATTAGCATTTTGCTGGGGCTTGTGGAGTTTTTCAGCTGAAACAGATAAACAAGCTCAAACATTCTCATAGGAAAGCTCAGACAAAAACAGAAACAAAGAGGCACGGAGGGAAAACCCAGAGCAGCTCTGGCTGGAAATCTCACAGCTCGCAGTTCACAGCTCCAAATTATCCAGATTTGGATTTTTGCTCCATATTTGGGGTTTTTTGGGGGTATTTGGGGAGCTGCAGGGTGGGAAGGTGCCAGAAGTCATTCCAAATTTGTGGACAAATTCCAGCTCAGGAACTCCTCACCTGCCCCAGGTGTGCTCCCACAGGAACCAGGCAGTTCACAGCTCCAAATTATCCATATTTGAATTTTTTTTTGTGGCTATTTGGGGAGCTGCAGGGTTGGAAGGTGCCAGAAGTCACTCCCAATTTGGAATTTCCAAGAATTCCAACTCAGGAACTCCTGTCCCTGTCCTCACCTGCCCCAGGTGTGCTCCCACAGGAACCAGTACAGCTCCAAATTATCCAGATTTGGATTTTTGCTCCATATTTGGGGTTTTTTTGGGGTATTTGGGGAGCTGCAGGGTGGGAAGGTGCCAGAAGTCATTCCAAATTTGTGGACAAATTCCAGCTCAGGAACTCCTCACCTGCCCCAGGTGTGCTCCCACAGGAACCAGGCAGTTCACAGCTCCAAATTATCCATATTTGAATTTTTTTTTGTGGCTATTTGGGGAGCTGCAGGGTTGGAAGGTGCCAGAAGTCACTCCCAATTTGGAATTTCCAAGAATTCCAACTCAGGAACTCCTGTCCCTGTCCTCACCTGCCCCAGGTGTGCTCCCACAGGAACCAGTACAGCTCCAAATTATCCAGATTTGGATTTTTGCTCCATATTTGGGGTTTTTTGGGGGTATTTGGGGAGCTGCAGGGTGGGAAGGTGCCAGAAGTCATTCCAAATTTGTGGACAAATTCCAGCTCAGGAACTCCTCACCTGCCCCAGGTGTGCTGCCACAGGAACCAGGCAGTTCACAGCTCCAAATTATCCATATTTGAATTTTTTTTTGGTGGCTATTTGGGGAGCTGCAGGGTGGGAAGGTGCCAGAAGTCACTCCCAATTTGTGGACAAATTCCAGCTCAGGAACTCCTCACCTGCCCCAGGTGTGCTGCCACAGGAACCAGGCAGTTCACAGCTCCAAATTATCCATATTTGAATTTTTTTTTGGTGGCTATTTGGGGAGCTGCAGGGTGGGAAGGTGCCAGAAGTCACTCCCAATTTGTGGACAAATTCCAGCTCAGGAACTCCTCACCTGCCCCAGGTGTGCTGCCACAGGAACCAGGCAGTTCACAGCTCCAAATTATCCATATTTGAATTTTTTTTTGGTGGCTATTTGGGGAGCTGCAGGGTGGGAAGGTGCCAGAAGTCACTCCCAATTTGTGGACAAATTCCAGCTCAGGAACTCCTCACCTGCCCCAGGTGTGCTGCCACAGGAACCAGGCAGTTCACAGCTCCAAATTATCCATATTTGAATTTTTTTTTGGTGGCTATTTGGGGAGCTGCAGGGTGGGAAGGTGCCAGAAGTCACTCCCAATTTATGGACAAATTCCAGCTCAGGAACTCCTGTCCCTGTCCTCACCTGCCCCAGGTGTGCTCCCACAGGAACCAGACAATTCACAGCTCCAAATGTGAATTTTTGCTCCATATTTGTATTTTTTTTGGTGGGTATTTGGGGAGCTGCAGGGTGGGAAGGTGCCAGAAGTCATTCCAAATTTATGGAATAAATTCCAGCTCAGGAGCTCCTGTCCCTTCCTTACCCCTGGAGCTGCCAAAGGGAGGGGAAGCCCCTTGAAGAGAGGTTTGATGTGGCAGCCTGGAGCTTGTAAACCATCGATTTCTTCTCCTTTTCGGCCTGCAGGAGATTGTCAGCAATAGCAAGGCAGGGCTGATAAGAGCCCAGGCTGCTGGAGGATCCTGGCAGCCCAGGGTGGGATGTCCAGACAAAAACATCCTTCAATTTCTCTTTTCCAGGCTGAGACATCCCAGATAAAGCCCTTATCTGCCCTTCTCTCCCATCACTGAGATGCTCCAGCCTGGCTCAGCAGGGCAGCAACAGCTTCATCACAGCAGCCACCAATGCAGAATTTGTCTAAATTCCCAATATCCCGGGCCCAGAGGTGCCTGGGTGTGTCCCTGGCACGGTGGAGCCTGAGCTGCCTCCATGGGGAATTCATCAAAAAAGGTAAAACCACC
>VYZP01054834.1:0-11787 GCA_013400635.1 Hypocryptadius cinnamomeus
CAAGATTTGGAGCAATTCACAGGGCTTTGGATGGAAAATTTGCAAGGGCTGCAATGTACAGAGCCCTTCTCTCACACCTCGAGTGAGAGTTACAAGCACCTGATTATCACATAAAAAGGTGTCAAACCCTCTGGGTGTATTTTAAAAGGGAATGCTGATTGAATTTTCAGAGAAAGGTTGGACAGAAGAGCACTCCAGGCACACTCAGGCAATTCGGCTGCTTCCAGTTTTGATTTTTTGCCTTGGAAAAATGGGAATTATTGACTGGTCTTCCTTACATACTGCACAGGCATTGCCAGAGGCAAAGACCGAAACATGTCTCCAATGCTACACATTTAATCTGCTAAATTAAGAAAAAAATCTGGCTTCTGAGTTCCAAATACTGTGAAATATCCTAGGGATATCGACTGAAAGTATTAAAAATACTACCAGGTGACCAAGTATTTGACAGTCTTTGAAACAACAAAATGGCTTTCCTTATTGACCAACACTGATGGCACATATATTAACCAGAATAAAATAACTGTAACTTCCTCACTAAATACAGCAGTCATAGGTTTTGTCTCTCTAAACTCTCTTGATTGGTTTCTGTAAAATTAAAAAAGCATCAGTAACATATCTTTATATTAAATTATTTTTAATGGCACACACACTGAAGATTCTGGAAATTCAAATTTTTCATGACCATTTTTTAGAATTCTGAGTAGCCAAACATTCAAAATTTAACACATAGCTAGAAAAAAATCCATACCTGGTATACTTGTCCCTGTACTGCTATCTTCAACCACAATCTCAACAATGAAAAACTATCAAGATTAACAATTCAAACATGTTTCCTGGACAGCCTGGTCATCCATAATTGTTGGAAGCAACCACTTCTCTTTACTGCCAAAATATTGTCTATCATTTGTTGCTTGATACTCCTGGAGGGACTTTACAGTGTTTAATAAATAATTTGGACCTGCTTGGTAAAATTTCTATTTAATACTAGTTGAAATGCGAATTATTTATCATTATTTTCCCCCCAGCTTTCTTAAGGACAGCACATAGATAGAAGCTTCTGAATGCTCGACATGTGTGAGTTGGAACCACACACAACTGAATTTCTCTAGTAGCTATAGGACAAAGGTTTGATGTTGACACATCTTGCACAGTTCCTCCAGGATGGTAAAAATTTCCCCTCACATTTCTCTTGTACATACTTGTCCAGAAAATAAAGGGAAAAGAATTATATACCAGAGTGCTGATGACAGCAGTTGTCAGAAGGCTGCCAGCTTCTTGAAGGAAATGAGCTTGCCTCCCAAAAAGTCCAGCATAAGAATCCCAGTGACTTCCATGAAGCCAAGTTTAACCCAAACCACTCTGATTGCCTCATCCAGCACCTGGGGAAACAGCTTCACCTTTTAGACAATGTTTTGGAAGAAAAAAGGAGAAGTGAAGACCCTGAACAGAGTAACAAACTGGCTGTGTCTTCCACTGACTGAGAAACTGGGCCTGGAACTCAGACACAGCCTCCCCAGTGGGGCTTCCAGTATCCCCATTTTGCCACCAGCTCTAGTTTGGGGGTACAGTTGACCTTAGTCTTGCTTTGCTACTCCTGGTGCTCTGAAAGACAGTAAAACACAGAATCATAGAATTGTTAAGGTGGATAAAGAACTCTGAGATCATTGAGTCCAACCATTAATCCAGCACTGCCAAGGCCACCACTAATCCATGTCCCCCAGTGCCACATCTACATGTCTTTTGACTTCCAGGGATGCTGAATCTACCACTGCCTTGGGCAGCCTGTTCTAAAGCCTGACCACCCTTTCTGTGAAGAATTTTTCATAATATTGAATCTAAACCTCCCCCTTGGCATCTAGAGGCCATTTCCTTTTGTCCTGTCTCTTGTTGCCTGGGAGCAGAGACCACAGATGTCCAGTGATTTCCCAGCATCAAAGCAAGCACTGCTGACATGAGGAGGAACGTGATGGCTTTGGACAGACATTAATTTTGTGCATGGATCCAAGTTCAAATTTCTACTCTTCCTGCTCTATAAAGACCTTTTCATTTATCTGTATTTCAATTTCTCTTCTATACAGTGAGAGTGATTATTGCTATGGTTCACAGGGATGTAGAAATTTTTAGTGGTCAAAAATGTGTGGTGTGAAGATACTCTGGAAATAGAAAGTTATCATTTACCTACACAATGTATATCATATCATAAAATTATTTAATGAGTAGGTTATTTCTAAGTACTATTTTGACATTGATTTGCCCATGTGATTTTTCAATTTTTGGTTTCTGGGTCCATTCCAGCAAAGAGGGAATATCAGATCAAATGCTGCAGGGACTGGCTCTTTAAATGCTGACTGCAGAGTCATGTTTGCACAGAGGCCCCAGCAGCACTGTCAAGGAACCAAAAACAAGTGCAAACAGAGCTGTGCTGACTTTATGGCCCCTTACAAATCTTTTCTGGCATATGGGAGTATTAGGCCTTAAGAACCAAAATGAGAGAAAAGTGTTTTATCACTTCTCTGTGATAGCGGGTTGAACCTGTCCTTACACGCAGCCTCTACCACCAATGCACTTTTGAAAGGGAGTTTCAGATAAACATCAAAACTCTCCTCTTGTGATGTCAAGTGGGAGAGCTCTTTGCTCTCACTGAACCATGGCAGAGGCCAGCTCAGGTTCCCCAGCAGCCCAGGGCTTTGGCCAGCAAACAGCAGCTGGAGCTGAGTGATGAAAGCTGGGTCTTGGACCAGCAGGAGATCCCACCCTGCACTTTTCTACCCTCTCATCATCTTGTTTTGTCTCCTATTCCTACAGACAGGGAGAGTTCAGGAGACCACCAGCCTCCCAAACTGTACAACACAGCAGCATAAGGAAAATCACCTCTACTTGCTGACATCTCTACCAGGTTTGGGCAAAGGTAACATAAATGGACACTTCACCAATTTGCTGCATATTTCTATATTTTTTCCAGTGTTGTGTTTCATTGTGTTGTCAAAGCCAGGTTCATCCTTTTGTTTCATGCTACCTGGGTAACAAACTCAGCTTATCTTGTTGACTTTAGTGGAAGAGGAAACAACATTGAGGGTCTTCTTCTCCACCCAGTAACAAATCACCTTTGGGAAGTGCCAGTTTCTCTTTCCTGTTGTAGGAAGCTTATGATTACTCTGTTGTTAATTTCGCCGAGCCACTTAAAAAAAAAAGATGAATCTACACTTTAAAACATCCTTCCTTGTCTTTGCAAGCCAGGCAAGATACGAACACACTTTAAATTAAAGATGTTCTGCAGTGATGGGCTCAAGAGAAATTGCCTGTTACACAGTGGGCACTGAGTCCTCTAGTTTGCCCTGGGTCTGAGGAAGCTCCCACAGGTACTCCAGCTGCCTTCTGGGATCCAGCACATGTGGAGTGGCCAAAGCCTTGACTTGACTTGTCCCTGGAAACCTCTGGTGACATGACACCACTCCAAATCTTTTTTTAATTGACCCTCCCTACCATTCATGACTCCTCTTTTCACATTCACCTCCGCTCTCAGACAGCATTAGTGAATATATGTGTACTCAATTTTCAATATTAATAAAATTAATATTGGGTTGAACCTGTCCTTACATGCAGGATAACATTAATATTGAAGTTACAAATCAAAATTTGCCTTAAACCCTTACCCAGGTCCTCATTAGTATTTCACATCCGAGCTCCCATTGGTTCCTGGGATCTGGACCTCCATACTTATCTCTCTGATTAAATCATTAGCTTTAAAATCCTTCACAGTTTTCAACCCAATAATAAAGCACAGAAAAAAAAGTGGCTGTAAGCTTCATGAATATTTATTTTTTCAGCAAAGAAGGAGCAAGTTTACCCAACAGCTTTTCTAACTGATTGTCTGCAGCACAAGGAAGCTATGGCCACGTTAACACAAGCAGTAGTAGTTTATTGTTTTAGTAGACACTTCTTTTTCCTTCCTTTTGAATAAATACACCGCGGGGTCTGGGAGGACGTGTGCCAAGAGCATTACTGGGCGCAGCAACAGCCGAACAAAGCGCAATCCTAATCATAACAGAGCGAGCAAGTATTGTTACAAATGTTCTCTTTAGTATGGAAATGAGCCAGGGGTAATAAAAACACCATAAAAACGTCAAAATGACCGATCACCATGAAGCGCTCGCCTTTTTATAACCAAAACTTGCAATGAACTTAGAAAAAATCCTGCCTTAAGAGAGATGCCATTTTTACTTAAAGTTATTGTTCGACTTCTTCTCACTTCGCTGCACAGTTAAAAGATTGCAGAAGAGAATGACTTCGGAAAAGCATCAGTAAAGTCCTGATTGATATTAAATGGCATTCAAGCACGATGGTGGACTCTGGATGGGAGCAAACTGTTAACCAGGGCACTAACATTAACACTGCTACTGCCTCTTTATGAGAATGTGGGGCATATTTAGGTGCTAATTGTTTGGACAGCATCAATAACACGTAATGCTTAATAAGATACAAATGAAGAGCTGTGTAACTTGTGTAATTCCATCAGAAAACACTCAGGAACAGCAGCTTGACTTTAATTACTCAGATCAAAGGAAAAAGGCATTTTGAAGTCTGGTCTAAAATGTTATTTATTACTCCTTTCACTAAAGCATAGATCAGCTCGGATAGAAATAGCGCTTTGGACTGGATTTGGTTACTGAAAATGGGAAAAAAAAGAATATTCATTGCTTTGCTGATGTCCATGCATACTGGAGGATATGTTAAATCCTAATCACAGCAGACTGACAGAAAAGAAAAAAGAAGGAAAGAAAAAATGCATAAGCAAAAATGAGGACAAATAAAGGTCATAGCTCCATATATTGCTCACAAAGATCTGATGCTGTAAACACACAAAAGGGTGCCTTGGCTAAACGAAATGTAAAATGGGCATTCTCTTTTCTCCAGACTCTACTCCATAAATAGACAATATGTATGTGCCACCTAACAGTCAATATAACACCAGCATTTTAAATGTGGTTTTATCAGCCATTACTTCCTATTTCCAGCTATAGTACTCCACAATTTTGGTGCTGGGATTTGCTCATGGCTTTTTTATGTTTGTAGCAAACTTTTAAAAGCTGAGAATCTTGGGCAAAGAAATGCTCTGCTGATAAGATAAGGTGAAGAGAAAGTCTATGCCTACAGTTCCCTACTTAGTACCATTTTCTGACAGGTCCAGAATACAGGACTGACCTGGCAGGTGGCGTGGATGCTTCCCATCACATTTGGATAACAGACCCCAAATCATCCCAGCACATTTGGATCATAGATTCACAGCATGGAGTGGGTTGGAAGGGACCTTTAAAGGTCATCTAGTCCCACCCCCTCAATAAGCAGGGACATCTTCAACTAGAGCAGGTTGCTCAGAGACTTGACCAACCTGGCCTTGAATGTTTCCAGGGAAGGGGCATCCACCACCTCTCTGGATAACCTGGTGTTTCACCATTCTCATTGTAAAAGAATTTTTTCCTTATGTCTAGTTCGAGATTTAAAGATTTTAAGGGCAATAAGTAACTGGAAGATATTAATTGGTTGGTGGTCTTGAATATTTCTCACCAGTTTGGTTCTGCGTTTTGGTGCTCTCTGCATTTACACGATCACCAGGGTTGGAAGGGAACCTCAAGATCATCCAGTCCCACTGTCAAACCAGCACCACCATAATCACCCCTAAACCATCTCTCTAATTGCCACATCCAGTCACCTCTTGAGCATTTCCTGAAACAGTGACTCCACTACTCCCTGGAAAACTTACTCCAATGGCTAACCACTCTTTCAGTGAAAAATGTTTTCCAATTATCTCGTCTGAACTTCCACTGTTGCAGTTTAAGGCCATTTCCTCTCATCCTCTCAACCCTCACCTCACTCCAGCTTCCGTTCAGGTAGTTGTGGCGAGCAATGGGGTCCCCCCAAGCCATCCTCCTCTTCTCCAGACTAAACCACCCTGTTCCCTCAGCTGGTCATCAAAGGACATGTAGGATGACAGATTCTAACCCACCCCAACACACTGGATGACATCCCCAAGCCAAGCCAGCACATTTGAAAGACAGACCCTGCAATGGAGGGGTGTGAGTGCACACGGGGACGCGCTGCTGTTTGCACAAAGGGCAGTAAATGTGGGTGCAGAGCCCCACTTTGTGTAAATAATGTCATGACTGCAGCACTAAGCTGGGAAGGGCTGGGATCATCCTGCCTGGAGCAGCTGGAGCTGGGTGAGCAGCCTGGGTGTGCAGCCCTGTGCCCATGGTTGCCCTGAGGTCACTCAGGTCAGCAGCCACGGTGCTCCCTGTGAGCAGCACAGCCAGGTGCAGGGACAAGCTCTGGCATCTCCTTTCCTCTGCAGCTCAGCTGCATTTCGTCAGGGCCAGAAGGCACCACTAGATGACCTCATTTGGGCTCCATGAATCCCTTTATCCCAGTAACATTCCCAAAATCTTGCATTCAGCCACATGCTGTCCACAAAGCACCCAGCCTTGAAGGTTTTGAGAGATGCAGTGTCTACCTCTTCCTTGGATAGTCCTTCCAAAGTGTGTGCATTTCCCATTTATGTGTGTCTGACTTCATACTGGGGCCATTAATTTCTGCCCCATATTTCTCTGCCAATGGGCCAGCCAGGGAAAAGATGTAAAAACCTGGGAATGGCTCCATGTGTCTGACTGATTTCCCACTGGACATTGCAGGGATTTTTTTCCCACTGGCATCTCCAAGAGCTGGAACAAGTTCTGTATGGGTAATAATTCCATGATTGTAAGGATCTTTTCCAATGATTCAATGCTGATCATCAGCTTTGAGCAATCTGGAGTCCTGGGTATGCTCAAAGTTCCTTATGTAGGCAGAGGTGCTGCCCAGGTAGGAAAGCCATGATAAATTCCCCATTAATATCTGACCATCTCCCAGGTTTTGCTCACTTCTGCATCTTCCCCAGGTCTTTATTCCAATATTTCAAACCTCTCAAGAGTTTCAGACAGCCACAGAAATGGAGTCAACAGAGAAATATTTCCCCTTTCCTACCCCAAATGTGCAATTTCTGCACAGGGATTTTTGGGTCACAGGCCCAGGTCAGGTCAGGATGAAGTTTGGGTGAGGGCCAGCTTTTCTGAACTTAAGATGTCACAGCTTGGACATTTACTGCCTCTGGAGTGAGTAGTGAGACACTCACAGGTTTGCCTCAAAAGAGGTGGAGGTGCTGAGCTTGACCTTGGAATCCCTGGTCCACTCCAGGTACTCCAAAATTCCATCTTGCTAATTAAAATTTGGCTCCTAGTGCAGTTATAGCATTTGGCTCTAGAGGTGAACAGATTAAAAACTGCCCTTTTTCACTAAAACCCAGAGACCTTTCCCAAATAATTAAAAAAAATAATGCCTCTGCTTGATTCACAGAACCCACACAAAATATCAAACCAAGCTGTGGCACACAGGTGACTTTACAATGTTGTCTGTTTGCCCTGCCAGCACACACTCCTGATGTGTGCTAACACACCCACACAGAGCCACACTTCCCTTCAAAACACAGAACTCTAAAACATATTAACACAACTCCAGGCTTTTTATTCCTTTTTTTCCTGCAACTTTTATTACAAAGCCACAGACACACTGTGCCATTCTGTCTCCTTTGATGTGTTCAGTTATTGTATTTGTCACCAAATGAAAACCACAGAACACTTTTTATCTTCAATGTCTGATAAGTTTTCAGTTTGAAAGGGGCCAACCACAGAAAGATTGTCCATACAAAGTTAAAAAATGCCACGCACAAACTGGTAGGTAAAGCCATGTTTGATCTGTAATGCAAACAAAATTAACAAAGATAGTGAGTTTTAAGCCTAAAATTCCTTTGATCTTTGAAGCTCCATGGTTTTAAAAGTACAACTGCCTTCTGTATCACAGCCTGGCATGTACATCTATATGCCTATATGCATACAAATACATAAAAAATCTTCTGTGTTCAACATAGGATCAGTTACCACAAACAAGACAATGGTTTTCTTTGAAACACCCTCTATTTAGGAATGAAGATGCATCCAAATCTTTTCCCACTGAATAAAAAACATATTCATACACAAGTGTGACCTGGTTGAATTTATTTAAACTATGGAAGACTTTGCAATATATGCAAGGCACAATCAAGCCCTAAAATTCAATGGCATGCAGTAGGGCTTGGGACAGAGTGACTCAGAAAAGGTCTTAGAGGTACCTTGTGAAGGAAAAATAATTCCTCAAAAATGTGCAATCCACCCAGGCACAGCAAGCCAGTGAAAGGCCCAGACAAAAAACACAGCCCCTCCTAAACAGGGCATGTGATGGTATTTTCCTGGGGGAAATCTCACACCATTTCTGGTGGTCAAGATGGAGCAGATAGCCAAGGCAGGATGAAATCCCCACGCTTTCTGCAAAACAACACCTTTATAGCATCTCTCATGGTGGATCCAAAACCAGAGTTGCCTTCTCAGTGCCACAGCCGAGCGCTGCAGCTGCCCTGCAGCAGCTGATGCACTGCCCACACGGGGTGGTTTAATGCAACATTTGCCTTTGGAGACCTCTGTCAGCAGCACTAGAGATTTATCTTTGAAGGGCAGAAAGAAGCCACTCCTTCCACTTGAGCCATCTGACAAAATGTGAAGTTTTTGCCTACGGAGCTGGGTCACAAGGGGCAGAAGGCACTGGTGGAGAGTGCTGCACACAGCCTGGAATTCTGTGCTGCATGGGAAATGCAGGAGTGCTTCTCTTAACCCACCAACCCCTCTCTGAGGCTCAGGGACAGAGCTGCCACTTGAACTTGGTGCCATTAGAAAATCTCTCAGGGTTTGCTTAGGGCTGAACCCCACAAACCCAGTGCTCACCCCCACCTCTGAAGCTGTGTCAGTGCTGCTCACAGAGCATGGGTCAGAAGTGTCCCCTTGCCACACCCCTGGCCCAGAGAGCAGAGAAGGGCCGTGGGCTTACAGGGGAATCCTGCCCTTTGCCATGCCCCTAATGCTGCTGGAATGTGCAGGAGTTTGGGACATACCACAGCGTAGTAAGTAGCTTCCCACAGGCACAAGATATGAGATGTAAACTTTAGTATCTCTCATGGAAACATACACTTACTGTCTCCTTGAAATAAAGGCAATGCCCTTAGTGTATAGAGGCTTTTTAATTTTTTTTTTTTAATGAAATGACTCAGTATACTTCAGCCATTAAGAACTCCTGCCTAAATCATGCCTTATATCCATGCCTTTTATCAGTGCTCACACTTAAGCTGCTCTCAGCTCTCCCTGAAGCTGAGAGGATGCATATAAAGACATCCTTAATCTGAATTTTAGGGATTTCATAAATTTTTGTCGAACCCTCCTGCTGAAAAATACTAGTTATCAATGGGCTTCTTTATTACAATCTCTACAAGAGGACTATCATGAAGGATGGCCTTCCTCTAGGGGTTATTACATGCATAACCTCCTCCTAAGGCAAGAAAGGGACTTTTTGGAGCAGAATGTATTGGTGAAGAAAGCAGGAGCTGACATGTTTCACTGAATTGGGGCCCCATCTCACAGCACCACGGCTGAGCAAACAGGGAACTGTTTGGTTTGCTGGTGATTCAAACAAACCACCAGAAAAAAATCACTGTGGGTCAACACACAGCAAATACCTCCACAAATGTTCAGAGAAAAGCAAAGCCTAAAGCACAGCTTTGTTTCAGATTAAATAAAGTGTTTCACTTTTAAATGGAGCAGCTGGTTTGGTGAGGATCTCTTTCATGGAACAGGCTTGAGAAGGAAGTAATTCCAAACATAAAAATTAGCATGTTTCAAATTTTCTTCTTTTTTTTTTTTTTTTTTTTTTTTAAAGCATCAAACTCTGAATGAAAAGAGAAACAGTTTCATCATTGCTGAACCTGCCTTCTCCAAAGAAAATGTTGTCCTCTGAAGAGCTGGGTGCCTCTCTGTGGTGTGCAGCAGAAGGAAGCTTCAAGCCCCCTGAAGGGGAGCAGCTCCTGTGTTCTCTCCTCACTGTGCCCACCTCACCCTCCACTGGCTCCTAAGCAGCTGCAGTTACAAATCAAGTGTTTCACCTGCATTTCATGATTTCCCCTTCCAAGCACCCTGAGGCCAAAGTTCCTTTTACAGCCTTACAAATTATTATGCTTTGATTTACAAAATTCTCTTTAAAAAAACCCAAACCAACAAACCACGGCAGGTCTGGGCTTAAAAAACTAATGACTCATCCTCCCCACACCCCCCAGAAATGCACAGTGAAACAGTTTTCCCTGTGAGAGAAGAACTCTGCTGCTGAAGATGGCTGAGGTCCACGAGAAGTGATGGCATGCAGACCCCCCCAGTCAGGATACAGACAGTGGAAAAGGTCAGTTTCTGATGGACAGGATGGCACCAGCAGCACCTGAGGTGACAGGAGATGACACCTGGCTAGTGTGAAAAGGCATAGAGACAGGTGGCCTCCAGGTTAGGAGAAGCACAGTTGGTCACAAGCTACATCAAGTGTGTTCTGAGCATGGCATCTACAGAACCTGGAAAAAAAAATCTTTATTATCTTTGATCAAAAATACATATAGAAATGCCTGTTTTGAGGAAAATATCATACATTTTTTTCTTGTTTAACAAAATAAATTAAATATACATGACTTCTGTTTAAACTCTATATAGAATTACAAAGGTTTTATATTTTGCAATTGGATTCATTCCCAGTCCATATAGGTATTTAATATGGTCCTTATTTATTTTCTCTTCTTTCTGTTTTTACTGTTGTTTGAACTGCAATGTTTTATCACTTACAAAGTGATATCTGAGGGGAGGGGACAACCACACACAACCTAGGTGGATATTTCTCAAATGCAATTTTTTCCTACAAGATTATTTCACTCTCTTTGCTTCTTACTATTTTTTCTAATGCTTTCACATATTTTGCATTGATGCAGAAAATCCAGTAGCTTGTCACTCTAAGCCATCAGAGAAGGACAGTGTGTTTTGCTTTCTTCACCATCAGCAGTTCAATTATTATTATTAATTATTATTATTTCTTAAATATAAATATAAAGGTGTTCTGTACAATGTTCCTTGTTCCTTTTTCCTTCTTTCCTTTTTCCTGGCAGTGGCACTGACTCCTAGGACCAGGGGAGCGGAGCTGATCTGCAGAACATCCCATGGGAAACAAGATGCCTTCACCTTGCAGAAACTGAACCAGCCAGCCTGGTTAGCTGATTGTGCTGGCCATGACTGAGAAGCATGTGGCATTTCGCCTTCTGAACAGAAATTGGTTTTTTCAGACCCTCTTTTGTGTTATTTTCTTTCCCTGGAAAAGATGAATGGGTTATGTCTCCTGGTGCTTTGGCACTAAACCTCAAGTACGTTAGAGCTTGAGTCACTCAGAGCAGGAGAGGTCTGGGGGCTTCCCCCCAAAACAAGTGATGCCCAGCAGGCATCCAGGCCCAGCCAGAAAAGTACCACACACACCTCTTGCTCTACCTGCTCCTTTCAGTAACACAAGGAAGGAGGTGGTGGTTCACATCCCTGTGTCCCATCTGACTTGTTGCCACTTTGATTAAAATATCCAGGAAGGCTCTGCTGCTGGAGACAGCTGCCTCTCTGCTGTCAACTGGAGTTCCTTCATTATTCCTTGGCTACATCCTGATTTGCAATAATTAAAAAAACCCAAAAAACTCTTTTCTCTCTGTGTCTTTCTCTATTATATATAAATTTATATAGATAGATATAGATATATACACATATATATATACACACATACACACACGCATATACAATTATATATATATGTATATATATATATATA
>VYZP01054835.1:0-40039 GCA_013400635.1 Hypocryptadius cinnamomeus
CGCCGGGCGGGGAGCGCTCCCTCCCTCCCGCTCCCCGCGATGCCGCCGGTGCTGCCCCGGCCCCGAGGGCCAGCCCAGCCCTGCCCTGCCCTGTCCTGCCCTGCCCGGCCACCGCCGCCCCCGCTCCCCGCTCGTTCCCCGCTTCAGGGGCATGGGAGCTGGCACCGGGAGCTGTCCCCGCTCCCCGGGCGGGCGGGTCCCGGCCGGGGCAGCCCCCGCTCGGTGCTGCCCGCCCGCAGGAGCCGCCGCGGGCACATCCCCGGCCGGGCACATCCTCGGCCGGGCACATGCCCTGCCGGGCACATCCTCGGCCGGGCACATGCCCTGCCGGGCACATCCTCGGCCGGGCACATCCCCGGCCGGGCACATCCTCGGCCGCGCTGCCGGGCCGCTGGAGCCCCGCGGGCGCATCGGTCCGCAGGAGCTGTTGGAGCTGCCCCTCCCGAACCGGCGGCAGCGAATCCGTCAGATTTGTTCTTTAGGTTAGAACAGAGAAGCAGCGAAGGGGGCACCAAATGCGTTTAGCTTTTCAGTCACCTTAATCGTAGAACAGAGCCTGAAGCAGCGTATTAGCAATACTTGTGCAGCTAGCTGGTACTGGGTTTTTATTGTGTCATTTAGTGCATTTAGATTTTTTGGTGATATTTGAAACAACCCTGTGACAAGCGTGAATGCTTGCAATAGTGTTTGCCTTCTGGATCCAGCTTCACATACAAGGCACAGAAGTTAGTGCTTTTATCTTTAAAAATTCTTCACACCTTTATCTAAAATGAAGTTTAAGAGAAGCTGAAATACATGAATGACTGGGCGGATGTGTTCAGTCAGATCGGGCAGCATTGCTGTAACATCCATTTGAATGTTTCAGCTGGTATATTGCATAAATGAATGACTTGAAGTTCACGTTTGCAACATAGACGTTGAGCTTCGCTTCTTTCAGTGTGAATTTCTCTGGCAATAGACCATTGGGAGAAGGAGGTGTGTAAAAGTGAAATGAATGAACTTCAGTTTCAGAATCGCAGCAGGCAAGTTTTAACAGCAATAGCTTGCAGGATGAACATCTTCAGTTGTCTGGCATTTAGAGAATAAGCATGACGTGTTGAGCCTGCTTTTCGGAAGGTCCATTTCCTACATTTCCCTTCCCTGCCGAGTGTCAGTGCTTGCTGACTGTATCAGTTGAAAGTCATGTGGATATATGACGTTATGTTTTTGCTGAACTGTTCTGGATGATTTGGTGTGTTGAAGGCTTAGTGCTCAGGAAATGATTTTGAGTAATAGAGCTTTGTAATTGAAGTAGTACATTTCTACAGGTACAATTTAATTACAGAAGTGAAATATCTAAGTAGAATGAGGGAATGGCCCATTTTCAATGAGGGATCAGCATTCAGTGATATTTTTGTCCTGCTCTCTTTGAATGATATGACTCAGTGGCCTGCTCAAACTGTGGCACAGCATGAGCTTTGATTGAGGACTCAAATTCAATTTAAAAAAGGACTAAAGTGATTCTTTGATTTGCATCCAGCTATTGACAAGCACAGGGGGTGGGGGTTTTTCCCCTGATTGATTAGTAAATATGTGCATCTATGTCATGAAATTCAGTTTCTCAGCTGCATCCTGCTTTGAAATAAGCTGTTGAAAATGGCATCTTGGCAGCTCATGTACACCTGCAAGAGCAATGTACTTCTCTATAAGCTGTGCTTTTGGTGTCTGAGCTGTAACATTAACAAAGCAGTTTTCCTACAGCGCTGGTTTTTGCTTGAGGAATGCAGTGAGTAGAACAGTGTATGTGGCTGGTGCAGAAAAACATCTTCCCCCAGGGTAATTGTACCACGGGCTTCTGGTACCTCGGTGTTCTGATTGTAACTCTGAAATCCAGAAACGTTCACCAGTGCTGCAGGTGGAGCATCCTGCAGCTTGCCCTGTTCCTTGTCTCAGTCTGTTATCTCAAGATGCAGCACAGCATCTCCAGAGGAATTAGCAGTAGACAGGGAGGTGTGGCTGAGGGAGATGTGCCTGGGTGCCACATGACTTGGAAGGGTTAAAATTGTCCATGCTTCTTTTTCTTGGACGGGCGGAAGCTGTGTTCGGCTATGATAGTACATTGTGAAAGAACAGAATTTAGATTACCTCCTTTTTTCAGCAGGAGTAATCACAGGATGGGGACACAAACATTTCAAAATGCAGACCTCGTTTAGGTGATTTTGTGATGGTCGTGTCTTGGGCACTGCACAATAGTGGAACCATTCTCTGTACAGCTGGTCAGAACAGGGTGAACAGTGATTAAGTTCTTAGTGTTTTCTTACTCTGGGGGTTTTTTTTGAATGTTAGTTTGGTTTTTAATACCTATTTCTATCCCTTACTTTCCTCTAGATTTGCTTGTTACAAGAACTATGAGCCATGAGATCCTGTGGAGGTTGTTCAGGGACCCAAGTGAGAAAAATAATTGCTAAGGTTCTGGCTGTTGTTTGTATTTTAGACAAACATAAGCATAAGAAATGCACATTCAAATTAAAATCCTCTTCCATGGAACAGTAAGTTAGAGGAATTAGCTTTACCATGTACTAACTGTGGTAAAGGTGTGCAACAGAAAACAAATGCTTAAGGGTAAGTGAATGATATGCACCCTGCAGAAATATCAGTAGAAGTATCTATTGGAATGAGAAGCATTCACTCTGGAGATGTCACAACAAAAAACCCATAGCCCAAAGCTAAGGAAAGCACAGTTTAGGCTTTTAGAGCAGGGAAGAAAAGTAGATATTTGTCCAGAATATCAAAAAAACGCTGGATTGTCATTTGCTCACAGTAAGTGCAGTATCAGATTCTCATATTAATTTTACATGCAGAAGTCTTTCAGAACTTTAGGAGATACTTTAGTTTCTAACTTCTTACACAGGGTGGTAGAAAGAGATATTATCTTAAAAACACATCCCTCAAGTACAGGTAGAGTTGCTTCTTGTGTTTATATAAACCAGATATGTTGACTTTAGCATGTTAGCCAATGATATTAACTTTGATGTGCTTTTCAGGAGCAGTAAAAATACCTCTGAATTATTTACTGGTGTACCATTCAACTGGGGATTCCATTCACTATGGATGGAGGCAGAGCAGTCATTTGGGCACAGCTCATGCAGAGTTTTCCATGTGAAGGTAGCAAAATGAAACTAAAATGTGCATTCTTTTCTAGTTTTTATGGCTAGTGGAATATATAATAAGAACTGGATACAGTTTAGATTTTCCAGCATGTTTGGAAGTGAGTCTCCTGAAAACAGAACTACCTATCTCTGGAAAGCTGAAGTGTAGTTGGAGTTGAGTTTGAGGCCTGTAAATAACTGTTCTCAGTTTCTTTGTTAATTTTTGAGGGTCTTTTAACCAAATATTAATGTAAATGTTAGTTTTTCAAACCTCTCTAAGCTAAACTAAAATACTGCAAATTGTGAAAATTAATGAACTTCATTGAGATTGTGGGAGGAAGATAGAAAGATATCGTGGACATTTTGGATATCCCTCTGTCAAGACAGAAAAGGCATGGGAAGTTTTTTATGTATCCATTGTCTCTGGAAAAATATTTGTAGAATATTTTCTTATGTAGATGGATTTTGATGCTGGAAGTAGACTGTGAAATGGTTGACCCTGAAGAATTGTAACAGTGTGGTTGTGTTGTGTATTTAAAGTCAGTGGACAGGAAGCTCTACAAGTGTTGTTGGTTTATAAGCTGCAGCAGGAGTGCAGCTGCAGTCTGAAAGCGTTTGGGTAACTCCTTTGCTCGGGTGCTGAGCAGCAGTAAATTGTGGCACCAACATGACTTTTGTAAATGCATCTTTGTGCTTTATTCTGCCAGTTCTAGCTGCAGGTCTCTGCATGCAGTGCCTTGCCACTGCTTAATTCGTGCTCTGTTGATTCACTTGAGGCTCAGCATAATTGGCTCTGGTTGTGGAAAGCTGGTTGTAGAGCTCAGGGTTGCAGAGAGTCTCTGTTCCTTCAATAAGCTGAAGATATTCCGTGTTTTCCTGTGCTGTACACTGAGTCTTCCTACACGTGTGCAGGGTTAGTGATGGAGAAGCAAAGTGTCTGTGGCTCAAGAGTCAGGATCCTCCCTGGAAAGCAGAGCTGCTGTTCAGCTGCAGGTGATGGCACCTTCGTGCCCTTGGGGCTGGCTCGGGGCGCTCTGCTGCCTGGGTTAGGTTTTACTGCTGCTCTCTCAGAGCAGCACCACTTGTGTCTGCTGCTGGCAGATTTCAGATTAGCTAAGTCCCATTATATAAAGCTACTGAGCCACTTACTCTTGCTTTTTCTACAGAGTTTAAAATCTAAATACTTGAACCCAGAGCTTCTGTGATAGTCTTGCTGGAAGCAGAGCATGGAAAAATGGAGCCTGTTATGGTTATCATTTGCTAAAAATTTAGAAATCATACAATGTACACACAGTGCTCACCTACTTCTGAGCATTTTTGGAAGGGTTTTATGGTGTGTACTTCCACATGGTGCTGTTGCCTCCTCTGTGTGCTGGAAGCACAGATGTATGGAAGAAAACTGTTAAGGAGAAAGCAGTGTTGGCCACATGCCAAATGATGGTAAATTCAAATAGAAATAGCCCTTGTAAGCAGAGAATAAAATGTGGTAGTGGTAGACCAAATATTTTTCAAACTAAAATAACTTTCTAAATATGCTGGGTAGGTTTGAAATAACAGTTCATCCTGTAGTTAACTAAACATTAAAATTAAATGTTTTCCTGTAATACTTGCTTTGCAGATGGACTTTGTCCAAAGGTTCTCTTTAGTTGAGTCTTCAGAAGATGTGGCTTCCACTGAAGTATCACTGCTACTTTCTTGTAAACATGAGAATTACCAGGTTTTAGATCAGTGTCACTTGCATGACCTAAGTATCTGTTTTGATTGTGAATTTAGCCTCACTAAATACCTGAGGAGACTCAGTGATTCCTTACCAAGTGGTTGCTTCTCTGCAGTGTTCATTATGAACACAGCTCGGTCTGATCCCTGAGCTTGGATGTTTGCAGCACTTACCATTGAGGTTTTCTGGGTTTTTTTAGTCATTGGTCAGCTTGTTTCATGTTGATTTGCAGAAGAGGTGGTTTTTTTCTCCCTGGTGCCAGGAGACATGCCCTTGTTGGTTTGACTGGGAGAGGCACTTTGATAGAGCATCCAAATGCCTTTGTGTTTTCACTTTGTAGATCGTGTAGTACAAATGCCAGTTCATTTTCTACCATACCCTGTGAATTCAGATGTGCTTTTTCTCTCACCCACGCAGAATATAGCTAAGATTCAACAGCTTGCCTGTCATATTATACCAAGAAAAACTGGTAAAAGCGATTCTTGGAAATGCATGTGATTCTGCTAATAGTGATAGCTGATCTACTTTCAAATTGGGTTGTATTTTCTGCATTTAAGAAATCAGGTTCATAGAACAGTAGCAAAAAATCTACATCCTGGTTGGGAAGGAAAATGAGCTGGCATAATATGAAACTTTTAGAAATGTTTTTCTATTTTTTCTTACTTTTAATTCTGTACACTTTCCATGTGTACAGTTGTCCCAGCTCGTGGTTGGTGTGGATGCTTTAGGAGCAAGTAGTTTAAGGGGTCGAAAGTCACCTTCAGCACTGGGGGTGAAGAGATCAATGGTGAAGATTTACCTGTTTCACTAATGATGAAGAGATCATTTAATCAGATCTGTGTTGTTCTGTGCAGTCTTTTTCTTCTCCTTAGAAGGTTAAAACAGTTTCTGCATCAATAGAAATAGAAAATAAAGCAACAATACAGCAGGTTTTGCATTCTGGCAGTTTAGGCAATTACAGAAAGACCTCTGTGGAGGACAGGGGTGAGTGTGGAGCTGGGCAGACCTCGCTGCAGGCAGAGGAAACCCTCCCCTCTGGGCTGACAGCTCTCTGTACTTCATGTACTAAAATAATTGCTAGTTCAAAATGCTACTACATAGTACTATTCTGAACTTAAAGCAGCTATTATGTTTGTGATCTGTCAGGTGCTTTTGCTTGTATCTGAAGTTCCCAGAATTTTATGCTGCTTCTGTCAAGTACTTGATTCTTCAAGTACTTGATGCTGAGAGCCATCCTACAAAAGACACTCTGTTTCTCAGATTCTTTATATTTATATGGAACAAGTGTTCTACACATAAAGAGGAATGTTCTCATAACCTTCTTCCCCTGTGCACAGTTCAATGAGAATTGCTTGTTTATACCATTCCTGATCCCACAGTAACAGGTTACAGTAACATAAACAGCGTGACCTTTTAATGCGATGGCAGGAAGTAAAATGTGAAATCTATTTTAAAAATGCATCTTTGACTAAGGAAGAGTATACTTCCTTTTTCTGACAGGAAAAATAACCCATGCTTGTTCAGAAGATCTCGATTCCATTTCACTGTGTGGGGCCTATTTTTTCCAGTCTTCTGTACAGTCATTGCAGCTGCTTGAAGGAGGACTAAAGCTCTGCCATCCTCACGTGGAATTGTATTTCCCTTCCTAACATTTGCACAGCCATCAGTGACTAAAGATGGGGGCTACAGGAAAAACACATCTCTGACACAAGCAGGAGGTTTTAGTAAGAGGAACTTCTGGAAAGAAGGAAAGGGTGGGTCATTGGAGCAAGAACTGGAAAAATACTACATAGCTTCTTAAACAGCTAAAATACATATTGACACATTTGACAGAATTTCTGCATATTTCAGGAAGTGGAAGAGATATGGGGAATTCTGCCCAGTGAAGGAGTGGGGGTGGACAGCTACCCAACTCTGGAAAATGTTTTTGTTTTCTTCCTTAAGAGTTTACTTGTATTGGAATCACCACCGTCTCTTCTTTCTTAAACTTCTGCCAGTGGAAGATTTTCACAGTAAATCGCAGTTGCTACCTAGAACTTTATGGTCTGTGGGATGTCACGAACAAGAATCGTGTTTCAGCCTGTCCTTTTTTTCATTCCCAGTATTGAAACCTTCTCAGAACTGGCCTCAAGTGTTTCATGAGCAGAGCAGATTTGCCCTCAAAGCAGATCTGTTTCAAAGCTCCTGTGCAGGACAGTGTGTGCTGGGAGCCAGGAAGCCCCCTCCTGTGATCCCTGCCCATTCCCATGAGCTGGGGTGGCATTGGTAGGGCACTAAAGAGGCAGGGTTGGGGTTGGTGTGGGCACTGGGGCAGTGCTGTTTGGCACTGAGCAGCCTCACCTGCCTGGCTCATTCATGATTTCCCTTTGCCTTCTGTTCTCCAGCAATCCCTGATAACTGACACACCTGAGGAATAAACCAGGAGAGCATGTGGCACCTGGATCCTGTTGGGAGCAGCAGGGCACAGCAGCTGCTGGCTTGGGCAGTGTTGGCCTGGGGGAGGGAAGGTCTGATCACGTGGAGGTGCAAAGCCCACGGTGCTCAACCCTTCTCTGGAGAAGGGCTCAGGCACGGGGCTGTTTTCAGGGGCCCTCAGCTTCTGGAGCTTCTTTGCCCTGTGTACATCAGACTCATCTGGTGCCCAGTAGAGGCAAAAGATTGGAACAGGAGGTTGAAAAAATGTGAAATCTTTAGAGCTGCTGAGTTCCTGGATTTATTAGCCCACGTGAGAGCATTAGTGGAGAGGTCTAATCTTACCAGTCTTTTTAGAGCCTGTCAGGAAGCAGATGGAGCAGAAAGGTTTCATGGAAACTACTGACTTACATCTTATCTGTCATTGATTTTGTGTTTGCAATTTGTGTAAAGCTGACCATCAGGAGCCTCCACTGGGAGCCAAGCCCGTCAGACAAGGCTTTGCTTGGTCACCCACACAATCCAGTGTACAGGATACTCCTCTGTGACTGACTGGCTGACAGCAGGAAATTCCTTGGGTGCTGCTCTGCCTGCTGAGCTCTCCACCACATGAAATTTAGGGTGGTAAAACTGTTATGTGCTTATTATCCCCTAAGAATAGCTAAATAAGTTAATATTGCTACCCAGTTAGGAGCAAGCATTCAAACATTTGTTGCTTTCATGTAACAACATCTACATCTTTTGGGTGTTCTTGTTCCAAAGTCTTTGCTAACAATGTGTTCTCCATATTAAACTCTCTCTCTACAGGCAAAATTGTCTTGAAATACTTACAGAAGAATAATATAATCTAAAAACACTTTGTCCTCAGCAGTGTTGATATTAAAGGACGCATTTGTGTATGATTCTGATCGTTGATAGTCTTTATTTGTGGATCAGTGCTCAGAAGCCTTTGGTGTAGCTGTCTTTTGTGGGTGGGGAATGGAAAGGGTTGTGATAGATGTGAAGGGTTTATTTAAAGATATTTACTGCATTTTTTAGTATTTTTTTTTTCTGTAAGTGTTCCAGATCTGTTCTACAGCTGCAAATGAGGATTTGAGGTAGGCATCAAGTGATAAAGCATGTTTAGTCACAACAGATAACTGGCTTCAGCTGGCAGGAAGTGGAACACGATGAGCAAGAGTCTGGTGGAGCCTGGGGTGTGGTGGGTTCAGTGCAGCACTGTCTGGGCTGGCAAGGAGTGCTGGAAGTAATGGGAGTCATGTGTTTCCAGAGAGGATACTGCCACTACAAGAGGTAGAAGTTGTGAGGGTTGCTTGGCCGTGCTAAATCAGCTGGTTCAGTTCTCAGAATTAATTATTTTTAACTAGCAGGATGAGTAGATGTATGAAGTGGCAAAACTGTTTATCTCATCTGATGCACACAGCTGACTCTCACTGCAGTCTGTTTCATTAGCGTGGGGAGCATTCACCAGCCCTTTGAAGGCCTGGCTTGTCAAGTTTTGCAGTCCTTTTCATGTGCTGGAGTGCAGAGTGTGAATCTGTCCTGCATTAAGATGTCTGTGAGCATTTATCTTGATTATGTGATGTCCCTGTTTAACACTGACATTTGTTTTTATAAACTCTCAGTTGCTTTCACATGAGAAGATGTCCTGTACAGCTGGGCATGAAAGCTCTCTGTCCCCGTAGTGACAGTTAAAACATCCTCTAATAACACAGGATTGGTTCTGTCACTGTCTTGAAGCATTGCTTTGCAGCTTGGAGAACTAAAAACACTGAATACATTTGAGCTTGTAAGGTCTGGCTGGTTTGGGGTTATAGGAGGGGTTGTCTTTATGCCAGTTCCCAGGCTTGTTGGCCATAGGTGGATGGTCTTACACATTTACATCTCTGCTGTAAGTATTTAAGGGTTAAGTTTTCCTTTCCAAAAAGCATATTGCCTTTTTCTCTCTGGCCCTTACAGCAGTTTACTACTCTGGAAGTAGTTGCATAAACATTGTGTTTTTATGTGCAACTTCTGTTAAACCTCGGTGCAGAGCAGAGGTGTCCAGGCATCCTGCCCCAGAGCCAGCTGGGGGCTGGGCAGTCTGTGCTGTCCCCATCACTGCCACCCTGCCTGTGCAGCCCTTGCAGGACACAGCTGTGACACAGGTGTGGGCTGGGGACACGGCAGCGGTGTTTGACTCACCCCTGACTGTGTTTGGGCCATGGAGTGGGAGCTGAGCAGCTCAGAATGCTGTAAGGTTTAATATTAACCTAGCCTACTTAGATTGCTTTCCTAAACACAAACTGACAGTCATGTGGAAAAGCAGGAGTATCCTAATTCTGCTTTATCTAACATCTGTTTTCAGCAGCACTGTTTGTTCTCAGCAGGTTTTTGTGTGCATTGCAGTAGCTTGGCAACCTGTAGGTTGCACCATTCAGTGAATTCAGTATGGTTTTAATCATCACTACGATTTTCCTTTCCAAATTTGAATATTCTAAGTACAGTGGAGTGGGCATCTGTAATTATAGCTGCAACCACCACGTTAAACAGATCCCAGCTGAAAGAAGCTGTTCATGCAAATTTGTAGTCCAGCAAGTCCCTTCAATTGCTGTCCGAAAGTCTTTCTTAAGAAAAGACACTTAAAACTTCTTTCTGGAAATGGGAGTTAAGCAGTTACAGCTACTTTAAGTTCCCAAAGAGGGGTTTGGGCAGCGTGCTGAGAACCAAAGCTACTGGAAGCAGGGCTGGTTGCTGGTTCTGCTGGAGGAGCAAAGCTCGAGTTTGACCTTTCCCTGCGTGCAGAGGCATGAACCTGCATTGTGCAATCCTGGTAATTGTACATTCTCTTTAAACTCTTGGAATCTTGTTAGGTTAGAAATGATAAAAAGCTTTTAGTAGCAGTGTAATGAGCATGCTTTGGCAGAATGAATCCGTAGATCCATTGCCTGTCTCCTTACTAATGGCCAACATGGTGAAACATTCTTTTGCCATAGATCAGAACTTGCTGGAGTTTGGTCTTATACCCTTAACTGTAGGGAGCAGCTAGAATGCAGATCCACTTACATTATGAAGCTGGTACCTGTGTAACATATGGTTCATAATTTTGAATGCATGGGGTTCCTTGATACTAAATAAATTCAGTTTTCCCCCTCATACATCTGACTTAAAGTCTGCATCTCAAGAAAGTGAGTAAAGCAGCTCACGGTACAAACAGCTTCAAGGAAATGAAGTTTGCCACTGAATAAGGTGTAGCTAATGATATTTTTTTAATAGGTAAAGCACAGTTCACAATTTCCTATATATCAATTCCTCCACTCCCTTTCTGGTGTGTTTTGGTAATTCCTCTGCATATGACCTTTTATCTTTGAGAATTTTTATGGAATTGGTAGAAAGTTGGAAATACGGCTGTTGCTTGTCCCATAGCATTCTAAATAGGAAAATAACACTGAACATGTGCCCCACTGCAGTGATGGTGTGACTAGTTCATTAACCTGTGCATATACATTAGAAAGTTCAGTTTAGCTTTTAGATTCACATTGGAATACCCAGTGTGAATGAAATTACTCATGCAGAGGAACACCCCTTAGCCATGAGGGAAGAGAGACTTGCTTTAAATTCTGACTTTGCTTTGTGTTTCAAAGTAATGAACAGTTTACTTGTGTTAGAACCAAGACCTTTCTTTCAAGGCAGGCTCTTCTGAATGCTCCAGGTGGAGGGGAGTTGGCCTTTACCTTATCAAATGGGAATATTTGCCTTTATAAATTAAACACTTCAGAAAGAGTAGTGGGAAGTCTCTGAAGTCTGGATATTCTGTTGCATCTGGTGTGGTAACAGCATTGTGCTGTGAAGGCTAATTTAGTAGGTTTTGGAGAGGGAAAAAATCTTTGGGGCTCTTACAATATGCAAACTAATTAGAGGTTACAGTGAGCACAGCTGTTTCTGGCCAAGCTGACTAAGCTAGGAATTCAAATTACTATTTTTAGCCATCCTACAAGGTCTCTAGTTTTCAATGATACCCATGTTATTACTTCTAAAAATTATATTGTTGTGTATTTATCACCCTGACAATAAGCATTTTTAGTGCAACCAGTCCATTACTTTTTAAGTCAAACAAAGTGTTTGCAGTTCTGTGAGATATTGTGAAGATAGCTTCAAAATCACATTCTGAACTAGTTTCTTTTTTCTACTAAGCTTTGTTTGGAACTTTCTGCAAAGATTACTGGATGAGAAAAAGCATTCCTTAAAATCTGAGTATACTGAATAGACCCACTTCATGCATAAATTTGTTCCTTTAAAAAAAAAAAAATCAGTCTAATTTTAACATAGCATATGGCAAGCTGGTGTCTAAAACTGCTTTAGCTGGCTGTACTTTCTAAATGCATATATAACTTGTTTAACTCCAGATAAGTATTAAAGAAAAACCATTGTAATTCATATTTTCTTCTGTGAACGCCAGTAGCTTGCTTTCTCTATCCTATAAATTATAATAGATGAAATCTGAGTTTAGTATTAGTCAGTGTTGGGGGTAGAAAATGAGGCTTGCAAATTTACTCTGTTTTCACAAAATCCCGTTTCCATGATGATAAAAGACTTTCAAACAACTCAAATCAAGAAAATAAAAATGAGGCAAACTCCAGAAGTTCTGATTCCTAGGTAAGAATTCTTTTGTTTCTGGCTTTGTGTCATCTGGAAAATACAGAAATACACCATTGGGAGTAAATCTAGAAGTGCTTTTGTGTTTACAAGGAGTTTCTCACCAGGACTGCAAGAGGCATGCAGGATTCCCAGGCCTGGCTCTGAGCAGTGCTCCCTTCCAGGGCCAGATCTTCTTTCCACAGTGCTCGTGGTGGGGTAAGGGAGCTCATCTATAGCTTTCTTCCCTTGCCTCCAGGAACCAGGGAAGAAAAAGCATTCCTGCAAGAGCCTAAAGGAATTGCCCAGAGAAATGGCCTCCCTGCTGAAAGGAGAAGTGCAGAGTTGTCCCAGCGCAGCTGCTGGTGACAGCGAAGGGCTGGGTTCCTGAGATGGTGGTGAGGAACACTAAGTTAGAAACTAAGCAGGAGGAGCATCCCAGCTGGGAATGAACCCACTTGGACAGCACAGGCAGCAGCCCTTAGAGCCACCCAGAGGTGTTGCCAGTCCTTGCTGGGGGCTGAATTGGGGCACCACTCCTCACGAGGACACGAGTGCTGTTTGGAAGAGAGAGTGGAGATCAAAATCCCTGCTCTAGAATAAGGTCTCATTCTCATTGAAAGCCTGTAATGTTTTAGCAGTCCAAGAAGGCAGGGATGTTTATTTTGGAATGTAATGACAACAACAAACTTGACATGAGGGTATTCAAAGGACAATAGCAGTGATGTGAAAAAATGTGTGGTATTTTGCTTTGTAAACCCTAGAAGTATGTTTTTGTAGCTCTGAGTCTCTGATGAGCAAAGGATTATGTGTGTGCACGTTCTCACAACCAGCCCATGTTTTCCCTTTGCAGCAAATGCTGGTGGTGTGTTAACAGCATAACAAAAAGGAATTGATGATAAGTCTTGGAGTGTAACAGTCTCCTGCTTCCCCATTACTCACTGTGTGTCCTGTGGTTCTGGGAGGTGTTGTAAGGTGCCAAGTCAAGTTATTGAGTGTGTAAAGAGCTTGATAAGTAACTATGGGAAGCGTGGAGCTCTTTGACAACTCAGATTTTTTTGTTTTGAGGCACGTGTGGTTCTGTAAGGCCTCTCTGACATCAGTGAAGGTTTGCTCTGACTTTGTGTAGACATCTCTGTTTCCACCTAGTTTGTAATACTTATTTTGAGCACCCAGCAGAATTTCTGAGGCCAGATTATTTCCTGTTTTCAAGCAGTAATGTAAACTTCTTTGGTCTTGATTACTGGTAACCCCTTTAATGCAGTCAATGGCACCTTTCAGGACAGGTGTCTGTTTTCTTCTGTTGGAACCCCCTCACCTCTCTGTGACTGAAGCAGTGCTGCAGAACAGGCTGAGAAGTGTCAGAAGCATTGTCCTGTTTGCTAAATCCAGGGATAGAAATCCTTGTGATCTTATCCAGGGGATCGCGTGCCTTCCAGAGAATTGTCCTGGTGCTAAATGTATGGGTATAAAATCAAACTGAAAAAAAACCCAACATCACCACTAGGAGACCATTTAAAAAACCTTCTCTTTTTCTGACTTGTTAGGATTGCCTTGAGGATTAGAACTATGGAATGTCCCAAAGCTTGACAAATAATTTCTCTTTTCTGGATAAGCAAAAATGATGGATTTAGGAGAGATGATGACTTTGTAGTAGCTGGAAGTTTTAGCCATACCACAGGTGCTGCTTCGGTCTTGTGTATGTGTAGGTCCTGTAGCTGTCCCTGAGGGAGTGGCAGCCTTACTCCTGACTAAAGTCCCTGGTGCTGCATAGCTGCTCCCTAATTAGTTTCAATTAGGGACGAAAGGGAAAGCGAATGATTTGGTGAGGTTGTGTTCCCAGCAAGGTGTGGTTGGTGTTTTGGGAGTGCTTTAGAAGCACTTGTCCTTTTCCTTGAGCTCCTGTCCCAGAAGAGGCCTCGGGTTGAGCAGCAGGCTCTGTGCTGGCCGCCTGGGCAGGAGCAGGATCGTGTGTCGTGGCAGCTGCAGTGTCTGGGGAATCACCCTTTGCTGGGGACCTCTGGGCCGTGTTGTGCTCTCGTGGCTGTTCCACAACACAGCAGGAAGGTGGCTGTGAGCTCGTCTGAGCCGTGTTGTGGGAATGCCCCTCGTGTGGAGCTGCCTCTGGCCACCCTGGAGCACTGGAATGCTCTTCTCAGGCTGAATTTGGTTTTCTCTGTACTTTCTGCTCGTGCTGTGTGCTAGGCAAGTAACTCACATATGGTACCTTACATTGAAAATTATCTCAACAAGGATAAGATCACTTGGGAATGGCAAACTGCCCTTTTTTGTTTGATAGTTCTGGTATTTTAGCAAATTCTGCGTGTCACAGATGAGCAGATGTCACTGTAGATGGGGAATACTGGACTTGTCTTGTTATCTGTTATTGTGAGCAGTATTTTTAAGATACCAATTGGTAACCTAGATGTGTTAAACTCATGTAATCTCCAAAATGATTAAAAATAATGCTGTGGTAGTTCTGCATCTATGTGAGTTTAAACTGCTGATGAGACAACTACACGAATGTTGGCATTTCTTTTTTGAAAAAGAAATCGAACATTTGCAATCTTATTTTGTTTCTTTAAAATATTTGTCCTGAGTGAAATGACTGCGGTGTTTGTCTGTTAAGCAGCTAAAGTGCTGTGCTGTTTGTTTGGCTTTTAGTCAACACACTTTCCAGGAAAAGGTGAAAGGACACAAACACCACAGACAAGTTTCGGTTGTAGCTCAGTGCATGTGAAGTGCACGTCTTAATCTAAAGTGAAGGCTCTTTATAAAAAACTTCATCGAGGCTTAGTAGGAAGAGTGGAACTCAGGTTCTTAGGGCTGGTTGCTTTCAAACTCACTTGTGATATTACTCATGGAGCACACAGAGCTTGTTCTGTGTCTGTGTGCTCCTGCTCATTGCAGTGAGGCTGGCACAGGTCATTAGATGAGTGTGTTAATCATCTTCCCAACTGATTTAGGGGGCCTTCAACTGTGGCAGTAGATCCAGTACTAAGCAATGTCCTGGAATCTCTTCAGGCAGAAGGTGATAATGTCCTTCTCTTCTGGAACAGTATCTGGCTCTGCAGTGGCCTTTCAGGTTCCTCCTCAGCTGCAGGTAACACCAGATATTCTGCAAATTTGTATTCTTTCAGTGGGCAGTGTGCCAGCATGCCCAATGAATAGAAGGGCAGGATGTGTTCAGAGTCAGGAGTCTTGGAGCAGATGCATACACTGGGATCAAAAATGGGAGAAAAGGGGAAAAAAAAATCTGTAAAGATCTGTTCAGATTTTAACTGGTAAGACCTTGAATGTGTTACCTGGTGAGGAAGCAAGACTTACCTTTGATTATCTTATTTACTTATTAATCAAATTAGTTCATTTATCTTAAGATTACATGGTGGTAATGGATTACACAAGATTTGGGGGAATGGTGATAATGGATTATGCAAGATTTGGTGGAGATAGTACAGCCTTGCTTTCTTAACATTAACTGAGGTTATCAGCACGGTATCTCTGAAAGAGAGTAGAGGGCTCTGAGTGAGTATAGGTAAAAATTCCATGGTAAATCATTCCATGGTTCCTATTTCATGAAGCCAGAGATCCCCTTGAGAAACTGTAAGCTATCTGCAGTGGGGGGCATTTCTTGTCCTTTTGTTTCCAATTTGAAACATAACGTTTGCAGCTGTCTAAATGCTATGAAATGCCTTGGTTATGCAGCATGTGGAAAGGTGTGAGAAGTGTTTCTTATCCCTCCCTTAGTTCTAGCATTTGCAGGGTTCATGTCTTTTTTTTCTCCTCTGAAGCCTCCAAAGCCTTGGGTTTTGTTTGTGGTTTTTTTTGGTGGTAGCTCTGTAAAAGCTGTAATGCTCTTAGATGGCTTGTGAGATGTCAGAATGAAAATATTAGGTATCTAGGAAAGCAGGACTGTTTATAACCACAGTTGTCAGTCTGTGAAGCCTGGAATGCCCTACGGGCCAGCAATGATACATTTTTAAACTCACACAAAACCCATACTGCAAACAAATTAAGGTCTGGATTTGCTAGGCAGACTAAATTCCTTTAGGAGTTATGTGGATATCTGGTCTGTGGGATACACCAGTCTGTTTGAGATGAGGTTAAACCAGAACTCTTTATGTAGAGACCCCTAATGTTTGGGCAAATCAAGATGTGGATCTCATCATGGTGGTTATTTCTCTTGCAGAGGAAGAGCAGCTGAGATAGAACCTCTTGACACTTTAATGAGAGTGTGGTTTATTTCCTGGCACTGACTTTGTTTGATGATACAGATAGCAAAGCTTTGCTTTTGCACAACAGCTGTCAAGAAAAAGCCATTTCGCATTCTCAAACGTCTCTATCCTTCCAATAATGGCCAAGGTGCACTTCTGGAGTAGATTGAGTATCTGGAGGAAAAATAGAGATGGATGTGAAGAAGAAGAAGGGAACTTGAGTTGTTTTTTTACGCTGACACTCCATTCAGTTGTTTCCTGTTTTGGCAGTGAGTACATGGCTACAAAACAGCAGAAGTAGAATGTTCCTGCCAGCAGCTCTGAACTTCTTCTGTTATGGGTCATAAATTTCAAGGACAAACTATATTTTGAACTTACTGAAATTTGAGAAGTCTCATGTAATTCTTTAACCTGATACTGGAGTTTAGCTCTTTGATTTCCCTGTCTGTGTTGCAACACTCATAAGAACCAGAACTGAAACATCAGTTTTTACCCATTGCAGATGACGCTGAGGCAATCCGAGAATCTGAGCAGCTGAACTGTGCAGTATTGCTGTGGTTTATTGACAGCAGTGCCTTCCTTCTGGGAACATGCAAAATAAATGCACTGCTCAAGTTTGGAACTGGCACAAGTCTGTGGCTTTCTCCCTTCTGGAGGTACAGCCAAGCCCTGAGAGCCATTCAGGTGCAGGTGTTAACTGAGCATTTGCAGTGTGCAGTTATCTCCCTGGTCAAGTGGGTGCAATGAAGGGCTGCAGGAGCTGCTGTCAGGAGCCTCTGCAGTGGGGCATGTTGGAACTGGTCAGTGGTGAGAGACAGTCTGTAATACCTGCTAGCTGTGATAAATACAGCCCTGGGAAAAATGAGCCCACTTTGCCATGTGTTGATATGATTTAATATGGCAGCCATGCCCAGTTTACATTCTCCTGGGGGGTTATTTCCGTGCTCCAGCAGCTGGCTGGTGTCACAAACCCTGTGATGCCGGCTCACAGTGCCCAGGCAGTGCTGAATTAGCAGGGGGCTTTCTAGGAAACCGTGTTGCAAGTGTGTGATTTCTATTTATTTATTTATTTTAACCTCTTGTGATAGTGGTGTTGAACTTTAAACAAGCCTGTCCTTTCCTTTCTGTGCTGCTCAACTCAGGAAGAAGCTTCACATAGCAGGCAACTGTTTTCTTTTTTTTTGAGGGAGATTAGTAAGTAAATCAATACTACCATATCTTAGTAGAAAGCAAAACTGGGAGACTAGATAAAATGTTTTTAAAGGGTATTAAAATCCACATTTATTTCACTTAGCTGGCTAAAATTCTGCAGCTGTTTGTTAAGATTCGTGTTGTGTGACGCAGCTGTCTGTTCATTTATCTGATCTTTAGATGACCTTCCTCTTACCTACAAGTTACATCCTCATTTCTTGTTCTTGCGCAAATACTTTGATGTAAAGCTTAATGTAGGATAAGAAATCAAATATTCCTTGTCAAGGTGGGCTGCCTGAGCAGCTGTGTGCTTTATATCTTCATGAAGTTCTTTTGTTGGGGAGCAAGTTCAGGGCCTCAGGTTGCTCTCTCCCGTGCTGAATCTGAAGACCTTTTCCCATTTAAGTAAAGTAGGTGTTTGTTGTGGATCTCTTGGTACCTGCTGGTTTTCTTGTGCTCTTCCTTTCAACCTCATTGGATTGTAGGGGTTTTCCATTCTGAAACCAGCCTGAGTGACATCTTGGGGAAAGAGCACTTCCACGTGACTTGATTGTAACTTTTTACTCTTCCACCTTTCCAGCAGTATCATGCATCATCATTTTTTTCAGTGGCAGCTTTAAGAGGAAACCTGTTTTTTAAGCTAAGATTACTTTTTTGTAGAAGTCTTTATATATAATTTTTGTGAAGTGCTGTCCTTAGTGTTAGTGCCTCAGTAGATGGATTAGAAGCAATTCTGTAGCCCCTGATAAGATCTTGGCATTTGCTGCTTCCTGTAGGAGCAGAACTGCTAAAATGACAGTAAATGGTTGTCTCTGGGTCTGAGCTGCTCCAGGGTTTACAGTGCAATTAAATAGTGTGATCAAATTGAGCCCTGCTGCAAGGCTTCCTGGGAGTCTGTCTGGTGAGGCTGAAGATGCTGGGACTGCACCTCCAGTGTCTGTTCTAAGCACTGATACACAAATCTACACAGTGTGCTCAAATGGCTAATGGCATGGCCACCTCCTCCTGTGGCCTTACATAATATTTACTTGAAGATTTTGAGGTGCATCTTTGCTTTCTGAATCTCCTGCTGGCATCTGAGCAGGATGGGGAGAGTGAAGCCGATGTGCTGTTGTGCTCAGAGCTACAGAAAGTTCCCATTTGAAGAGCAGGGCTTCAGCAAACTTCCTCTTTCCACCCCAAAGTATTGGGGGGACAGGGCTTAAAACCAGGAGATGAGTGGCATGAAGTGACTCATGCTCCAAACCCAAAGCATTTGACTTTGGAAAACTGACTTCAGTTCTAGCCCTTCCTCTTGAAAGTTTTATATTGCACGACCTTTTAAATGAAATGTCAAGCTTCCTTTTCGACAGGCAGGATCTCTGCAGTGTGCCTGGGTGTGATTCAAGAAGGTGTTTTGTAACTTCATGAATCCCTGCCTTCATCCCCTGCCTTCAGTTCTTGTGACATCGCTGGCTTCAAGTTCCTCAGAGCACCATAATTCCATGCTGTGAACGAGTCTGATTTCTGCAGCGTGGAGACCTTGTGGCACTGTTCTGATCATGTTCTGAGCCTGCCCAACAGCAGTTGAGTGGTGTCAGTAATGATGTGACTCCATCAAGGCCCCTGATGGGTAACTCCCACACAGCTCCTGTGGGTAACTCCTCTGGGCACTGGGTTGTTTCTCTCCAGGCGTGTTCTCTGTTGAAGGCAATTGCATTTCCACTAAAGTCAACTTCATGTCCTGGAAGTGACCTTGGATGATAGATTTTCTTTGGTCACTTTGGAGTTCTAGCAGCTTCTGTATTCCAAAGAAAAAAACCCCAGCCAAAACTCCAAACCACTTCCCGCCCCGTTGCTGAGGAGAGTGTGCCCTGTCTGCTGTGCAGGCATGCCTGCTCTCCAGGATTTTCTGTTTTCCCGTCTTCCTCACGCTCAGCAGTGCAGTGCTGGGTGCTGGCTGGCTTTTCACACCAGGCAGCAGCTTGCCTGTTGCCATGCCTCGATCCCTCTCTTGTTACCGTCCCACCCCCAGCCCGTGGTTTTTCCTGTTTCTTGAAACATGCTCCAGAAATACACTGCTGTTTTTAAATAGTCTGCTGAAGGCACACCAGTGGCTTGTTTCTTTCCATTTTCTCTGTGCCTGTGGGAGTTCAGCATCTCTAGAACTCCATTATTCACCAAGCACCTTTAGGCACTGTGGCATCTTGAAAAAGATCTGATATTTGCTGGTGAGGTAATAGCCAGCTCTCTATTCCCTGCACAATAAATTGCCTCTTTCAGTTCCTGAAATTCTTGATGTTTGTATTGGAATCTGTGGAACACCTGGGGACTGGCAGTAGTTTGTGTGTGCGTGTGCATGTGGATGCTTCAGTGTAATATTTTTGTTTTAGAGTTCCTTTGTATAATTCCATTTTGTAAAGAAGCACTTGATCCATTTAATTTTAAAAGAGGGGACAGTTTTTTTCAAATCTGTTAATGCTGTGAAATGAAAGTGTATACTAGTGCTGCTGCTAAAATAGCCCAGTATTTACAGAAAAATTCCTTAGGGATCTTGGTTTGGTTTGCATTTTGATGCTTTTATAATATGAATCCTGAGTGGAGGCGGGGAGGGGTTGTTTTGGTATTGGGTGTTAGGGATTTTCAGCACACATTTGGGAAATGTGGTTAGTGATCTAGAAAACCATTTTTCCGAGTTCCCTGGTTTTTTCTCTCGTTAATCCTGTACAGTCAGTAGGGAAGAATAAATCCCTGTAAAGTACAAAATCACCAACCTAGTGTCAGAGACAAATTTCTGAAAACACCCATTTTAGCTGCCTCATGTTTGAGATATTAGACTGTGGCAGTCCAGATCATATTCTCCAGACTGCATTCTTCATAAGCAGAAATACTGGCAGCCATGTGTTCAGTTATAAAAAGCTGGCAGCTGATGTCAGCCCTTATTTCAGTTTTGGAATACTGTGCTAATTTTGGGCAGGTTTATGTAAATCAGAACTCTTCTCCTGACATGTAGCATTCAGGGTAAATTGGTACATACCTAAATAATGCAGCACAAGAGATAAACAGATAATGTGCTGCAGTAGATGGCCCACTTGAAAAAATCTTGAGCATTGTACACGATTCTTTATGTGCAGAACTGTGCTTGCACAGTATTTATTTACAATGTGAAATTCTGTTTCAGCAAATTGGGACTAATGTCCAAGAACCGCAGAATTCTTTTTATTTTAACTTCTGAAATTGTCTCAGATAGCTGAGCTATTATATGCATCTGAAAAAACCTATCTGAGAGAGCCCTGGTGATCTGTTTGAGGTGCTGCATCTGTTTTAGCTGAGCACAACAATTGAGTACCACTGACATCTACCATTGCAGCTCTGTGACATCGTGCTGATAACTCAGGATAATGATGGAAGTGGTCTTAGACAAATCACCTCTGTGTGTGTGTGATGCCAAGGGGGATAGACAAGTTCTTTTTTATCACAATGAATGTTTTCACTGCTGCTGAGTCAGAGGCAGGGTTGATATTTTCACTGATGCTGCAAACGAGGGCTTTAAGCAGTTTATGTGGAAGTGCTTTGGGGCAGAGACCCTGCTCCTTCAGGAGCTGAAAGGCATAATGTCTGGTGAATGTTGTGCTACTTCATTATGCAAACTAATAATATTTTAATAAATAATGTTAGTGTTGTATTCTGAGAAATTTAAACTCAATTCTTAATTGGAGGCCCAAAGTGCTTTCTATCCAGAATTCCCTCACATGGAGATGTGAAGTCAAATGGGTATTTGCCTTAAAATAGCTAATGGTATGAAATTAGATGGATTCAAACGTAACTGGGTTTGTGTTTTTTTGTTTCAGGACATCAGGCATGAAGCCAGTGATTTTCCATGTAAAGTGGCCAAACATCCCAGAAACAAAAATAGAAATAGGTACAGAGATGTCAGCCCCTGTAAGTACACTTTCTTTTCCATTGTTTGTAAGACTGTTGACTTCTAATGACTTCTCACAGCTAAATGTTCTTTGTAAGGACAAGACTCTGTTGGGTGGATAAGCACCCAAGACAACTCTTTGCTATTATATTTATTTATTTGTGGGACTGGTGTCACAGGATGCTTTTATATCCGTAGGCTTATACAAGAGCAGCACACAGTAGAGTCTGTATTTGTGGGCAGAGATCTGAAGAAAGAAGCTTGCTTTGCCTTTGAGTTCTGCTAGAGGAGACTGGTGGCTGAAGTAGCATTTCTAAAGTTGCAGGGCTGGTTTCTGTGCAGCTCTCACCCAGCAGAGCCTCCTGCCAGGCAGCACAGGTGGCAGCAGTGCCCCTCCTGGGAGCTGGGAGCAGAGTGGCACAGAACTCTGCCAGAGATGAAGCTGAGCTCCTTGGAGCAGAGAAGGAGCACAGGTGATGCTCCCAGGCCACAGCTGGGTTTTTGAAATGGCTGTGTCCCCTGTGCTGGGGGAAATGCACCTCTGGGCACGGGTCCTGTACAAGCACAGCTCACTGTGCTGCTGCAGCCTGGCTGTCCTGCTGCCATCCCAGGGACAGGGACAGTCCCACTGCCACCTGCCCACGCCTGGCATCCAGGGCCTTGGGCTGCAGTCACTGGCAGAAATGATGCTCCATGGAGCTGGTCAGAAATAATATTTGATGTGTCTGACACTGCAGGGAGCTCCCAGGAGGTCTCTGAGCAGCCGTCCCAGGGCAGGTGCCCAGCTGCTGTCCCAGGCCAGAGTGCTGCTCTGGGGCACAGAACTTCTGGCTTGGTGCTTAAAAGCTCCTGAAGCCTTTGGGGCAGTTAACCAGAGCAGTAATGTTGCACATAGTTTGCTTTACTAAGCAGTTCTAATGTTTGAGGTTGTGAGTAAGAAATTCCTTCTTGCCTTTAGATAACCCTGGTCCCACTCTGTTTGCTTTCTTGCAGAATGTGGGAACCCTTGTGTGTATTGAGTTTTTTTAGTTGGTGGTTTGGTTTCTTCAGTCCCAAGTTGAGCAAGTGACTAACAAAAGAGCAAATAATTTACATTTGCTGTATTTCTTGAATTTTGATCATTTTTTCTGTATATGAAAGGGTGGTCAGGTTGGAACAGTAGCTAAATACCTATAAGAATAAAAGGTCTCTGTCCTGTTTGCCCAATATATGTTTAGACAAACCTTTAACAACCTTGAACAAGCTGTATTTGAATGTTTCAGCTGAAAAGATAAGCAGTTGTGTAATTAGATTTATTTAAAACCAGCAACTTGATAACTGAATGGATAGTCAGTGTGATCTGGTTTGCAAATTGCGGTGGGGATTGTTTCAGATGCCAGGGCCTCACTCTTGCCGTGTGTTCTTGGGAGGTGAAGGTGAGCTGTGCTCCCTGCTCTGTGAGTGCTGTGTTCAGTGAGCACTGCCCTGGCTGGGGCTGAGCCCTGCATTGCCCAGGACAGCTCAGCTCTTTGACCCCCTGCTGATGAGGGTGTGCTGTGTTCCATGTTCATTAACCACTGTTTTCTAATTGTGCTGCAGTTGATCACAGTCGAATTAAGCTAAACCAAGGTGACAATGACTATATCAATGCTAGTTTGATAAAAATGGAAGAGGCCCAAAGGAGCTACATCCTTACCCAGGTAACTGCTGGCAGTGGATAATAAAAATCTAATGGTGGCTGGGTTGTTTTTCATGGATTTTCTGTTTGTTTTCTTTATTGTAAAGCTACTTAAGTGCATACAAACATCTGTGTGTGTATAGAAGTCACTGCTTTTCCCTGAATCTGTCAATTCCACACCTATTTGTATAACAAATTTAAAAGCACCCACATGCCCTGTTGTCTTATTCTGAGAGCCAGCAACCGTGCCAGGCTTCTTGTTTGTGCTAAATGTTCAGTTCCCTGGAGACTGTCCTGATCTTTAATCTTGGCTCTTTTTTTACCCCTTCCTCCCACACTTTAGATAAAGGTAGACTGGGATTAATATTTTCAAGTGACAGTTCTTCCTTCCTGTTTCTAAAGAATAGAGATAAATCTTCTCAGGAAGAAATGGGCAGAGCAGTGTGCAATGTGGAAATGGTCCTTTGATCACAGCTCTCTGCCCTGCCTCAGGACGGGGGGTTGATCACAGGGGGAACTCTGGGGAATAGTCAGATGTGATACTGGCTGATACTGGTTACCTGGTTACTGGTTACTGTCCTGGTCCACATTGAATGGCTTTGAATGGCTTCATTTAAATCCAGTCCTTCTTTCTGAGGACCTGCTGTTCTGTTTGAGCACAGGAGTGGATCAAACCCAAACTTCAGAGCAATGGCTTCAGAGTAGAAAATAGCAAAGGAACATAGCAGAAGTAGGAAGTTATAAGGAAATCTACTTTGGGAATAGATAGTCTTTAAAAGGAGTCACTATTTCATTCAGCCCCAAGGCAAATCTGTGAAGATTCTGGAAAACCAGATAATTTGTTAGTGATCTTGCATCCTTTCAGTCTTTTGGATGTTTTAGTCAAATAATTTTCAAGTATCAAGGATGAGGGATTGCAGAGTAGTTTGACACAGATGTTATTTTTGCTTTTAGTCAGTGGGGTTTATTTCCCCATGACCTTTGTATATCTTTCCTAAGAAAATGCAGCATTTTTCACTCCCAGTTCTGTTCTTACAAATGAGACTGTGTCTCTCTTCCTCTTATGTATGAGGTGAAAAGATTAACCATGCTTTCAGGGGTGAATTCATAACGTGGAACTTAAAGCTGTCTCACTGCATTTTTTTACAGTTTTAAATGAGAAGTTGCTTGTTACTTGTTTAAATCTATTGCCCTGTGCAGGGACTGTTACTGGGGAAGAATGCACTGACATTTACAGAAAATAATGCTTATTTCTGGGGATTCTGTCTCTGCAGGGACCTTTGCCAAATACTTGTGGTCACTTTTGGGAGATGGTTTGGGAACAGAAAAGCCGTGGTGTTGTCATGTTGAACAGAGTGATGGAAAAGGGATCCGTAAGTACTCACCAGCTCTAGCTATGTGTTCATCACACTTATGGTTTTCTGTAATAAAAAGCCAAGTAAAAGCAACCCAAATAATGGAATGGGATGACTGCAAGTAGTTTTGTCTAAGAAATTGTACCTGGAATGGAATACATGGTGAACTGATCTTACTGCAGTCAGAAAATCACTCGGTTTTTAATTGTAGGGCCTAATTTCTCGTGAATTTGGCTAAGATAAAACACAAACACACCATGACTCCACACAAATGGAAGTCTCTGCTGCTAACCAGGGGGTCTGGAGTTGTTCTCAGTGTGCACAGATTGCAGCTCTCAGGGCTCTGCAGTGTGAAGTGGCTTTGCAGTAGAGAGAGAAGCTCTGGGGCTCCGGGTTTCCATCACACACTGAGCTCTGACCATGCAGCTGCCCCCCGAGGCACACTGTCCCCTCCAGTGTCACTGCACTACAGAATACACTATAATAATGTATAAAGGCATTTTGGAGGAGGGCAGTGAGTGTGTTGGGTATCCACCAGTGATAACTGGGTGGTACATGCTTTTGCATCATCAGAAAAACATTCCCAATAATCAGGAAAATTCTTGGGCAATGAGCTGTGTTTTAATAAACTGCAGTCTGGATTTTCCAGTGTTTTGCTGGGTTTTGTCCTACAAGTGAAATTTAATCTTCAAAAGAGATGTGGTAACCAAATTTTTCAATAGTTTCTTCCTTTCCAACCATTCCTGCTCTCTCTCTGCACTGCTCTAGTTTTGAACAAAACAAATTACTGTGATCCCTTAGGGCAGTGCTTACACTCCTCAGCAAACAGCAGTGGGAAACTTAAGAGTGGAGCGCAACAAAATATTGTTTGCAGACACATTTGTGGAGAAATTAGACACAAAGGCAATTGCTATAACTTTTACAAATCCAGACAAAAAGTGCAGAGAATTATAACTGCATTCTACACCCCGATAAACAAGAGGATGTATTTTCAAAATAAACTGGAATTAGTTTGAGCAAAACCACTGTTAGTCTACCTATGAAGAAAATGCTGAAGGGGTTTTCTGTTTTTTAAAATGCTATCCAAAGTCATCTTAGTCTTGAGTCTGCTCTTGGTTTAGCATCGTTCTTCCACTTTTGGTTTGGCCACATTGTTTGCCTTTAACAAAAGAGGCCTGAGCCACGTGCAGAGCCTCGAGAGGGGAGGCTCAGGGGGGACCCTGATGCCAGGGCAGAGGAGTGGCTCAGGGGCAGCAGGAGGGGCCAGTTCTCCCAGGCACAGGATCCCCACATTTCAGTGTCAGGAGCTTGGGTGCAGACTTTCCTTTTCGTGCTGCTGGTGAGTGTTTTAGTTCCAGGTTTTTCCTGCACACTTGAAAATGTGCTGCTTTCCTATTTGGTTGGCTCAGTAAAGTCCCTGGCATGCAGCAGTCTCTGCAGAGCTCATCTCTCTGGGAGACCTTCATAAGAAAATTGCAATTCAGTCAGAGGTGGGTAATGACATTTATGTGTGTCCTGCTTGGTTCTAGGTAAAGTGTGCACAGTACTGGCCACGGAAGGAAGAGAAAGAAATGTTTTTTGAAGATACAAACTTGAAACTAACATTGATATCTGAAGATATCAAATCCTACTACACAGTACGACAGCTGGAATTGGAAAACCTGACCGTGAGTACCGGGTCTCATCCAGTCCTTGTTCTTCTTGGGGTGAAATTCACCTCCTCACCAACAAGGGCTTGAAATTGGTGGTCAGGAATTGTCCTGGATTTGATGATCCTGCATGAGATGTTGTGGAAATGAAACTCTTGGGTATTTATGAGACATTCCTGGGGACCCTCCAGGCAGTTTAATGTCTCAGCCATACCCAGAGTCTCACAAGCTTTTGAACTGTACTGAAATAACTAAACTGGAAATAAGTAAATTTACTTACCCAATTCCCTTTGCTCCCAGTGGAGACTTCACAACAAGAGACCATTACTTGTAATTAGTTTCTTGGCTGTGCAGCTATAAAAGCTCCCTCAGACTGGTGAAACTTTGTCCTTGGAATTTAGTCAGCTGTTCCCAGTCCTTCTGACTGGTGTACCCAGACTAAAAGAGTTCCCAAACCCTGTTTCTGCAGACCCAGGAAACTCGAGAGATTCTGCACTTTCACTACACCACCTGGCCCGACTTTGGGGTCCCGGAGTCGCCGGCGTCGTTCCTGAATTTCCTGTTCAAGGTGCGGGAGTCGGGCTCGCTGAGCCCTGGGCATGGCCCGGTCGTGGTGCACTGCAGCGCTGGCATCGGGAGGTCGGGCACCTTCTGCCTGGTGGACACCTGTCTGCTGCTGGTAAGGGCCACTGCTGCAGGGCCACCTGCCCTCCTGCACAGGGCAGCGCTGGGGTGGCCGAAAAGGAGCCGGGGCAGGGGCTGGGGAGGGTTCCTGTGATCTGCCCTTGTTTTACTCTGCTGTTCTGGAGTGTATTCCAAGGCAGGTCTGGTTCCTAAAGTGGCCATTTTGAGTCTGGGGAAGGGAAGTCTCTGGTTTTCAGAGTGACTCACAAAGACAGACTTTGCCTTCAGGGAAAGCAGCATATTTGAGGCCGAGTGTTTTCCCCTCAATGTTTTTGGAGACCCGATAGTGAGCTGCTGATACCAGTTGTGTGTGAGTTTGCTCATTCTGTAGTGTGGAGGGTGGTATGAAGGCCCTACCACAAAATGAGTCACTGCAGTGAACCTCATCAGAGCAGAAAACATGTTTCACATCAGAGCAGAAAACATGTTTCTCATTTTTGTCTGCAGATGGACAAACGGAAAGATCCTTCTTCTGTGGATGTCAAGCAGGTTCTCCTGGAAATGAGGAAGTACAGGATGGGGCTCATCCAGACTGCAGACCAGCTCCGGTTCTCCTACTTAGCTGTTATTGAAGGGGCAAAATTCATCATGGGAGATGCTTCAGTGCAAGTGAGTGCTCCTGGCAGCTCCAGAGAACTGCAGCAAGTGGGTGGGAGGAACAGGATGGAGAGAAGCTTCAAATTTGGTGCTTGCTTCAGCTTCAGTACATGGGCTTTATATTATGGGGTTTTTAGGTACAGTGCTTTACAATCTGTCACGACCTAAAGTGCTGTATTTTATTTATTTCCAAAAGTACCTGTTATGTAGCAGGTGCCTCCTGTGCTTTCCTGCACAGTGACTGGGGTGGAGCTGCTGCATCAGCCTCCCCTGGAATTTCACAGTACAAGTTTTCTAATATGCCTGAAGTTTAAGTGTCATGATTAAATTCATCAGGGTTTTTTATGGTAAGCAGAACTCTAGCAAAATAGATTTTATTTTGTGCTACTTAAGTTTTTTAGCAGCAGATTAGAATTTCTTACATATATGGCCAATATGTTTTGTATAGTGGATGTAGCTTGGGCTTGGAGTTCTTGTGTCTGGTTTTTCTTTTTTTTTTTTTAATGCAAATGAAGAGCCACTGTAAGAGTTAATTAAAAGGTGGAGTATAAAGATTTTGCCATGGTAAAGTTTAAAGTTAGAGCAGCTTGAAAGAGCAAAGCTTAACAGGGTTTGTCCTTCCCTGAAGGAGCAGTGGAAAGAGCTCTCCAACGAAGACCTGGAGCCACCCCCTGAACACACCCCCCCACCTCCCAGGCCCCCGAAGAGAACCTCAGAGATGCACAACGGGAGGATGCATGAGCCCCCAGAGCTCTTGGCCAAGCCCCAGGCAGTGGAGGAGGAGATCAGGAGCTCGGTCAGCAGCGTGGAGGAGGCGGCTCCGGACAGCAGGGCCCGGGCAGCCGCGGCCCCCAGCACAGACAGGTAAAGCATTCACTGCCCCTGGCAGCTGGGCTCTGCACACAGAGCCAGAGGCACGGCCTGACAGAGGGGAGGAGGTGCTCACTTCCACCTTGAGATGCTCTTTGGGAGTTAGGGCTGAATGAGCAGCCACATTCCATCTTTTTCTGGCTTGCTGGGCAGATGCTCGAGTTCAGAACTTTGGTGTTCCCCTGACCCGGCTGTGGGTGTGAGCTGGCTTCGTTCACTGCCTGTCTTGGTGCACATTTGTGTGAGCAGTGAAAGCAGGTGGTGCTTAAAGCTTATTCTTTAAAGGGCACAGAATCCTCCCAAGCTCTTCCTAAACCTCTGTTGAGCAGCCAGATGTGTCCTAACAGGAGACAGGCTGTGCTTTGGTGGCTGCTGCAGCTCCAAGAGCTTTCCAGCTCTGCGATGTTCCCTGCCCTTGGAGCACCTGCATGGCTTGTCTCCTCCATGGCCAGTCCAGCATGGAATATTGGTTCCTACCCAGCCCTGAATGTCCCTCCCTATGTCCTCAGCACTAGTCACGACACTGAACCCCGGAGGAGAACTGTTGGGGAGAACCCGCGGCTCTCGCCCCGCAAGGAGGAGTCCGTGAAGGAGAACTCGGAGGAGGAGGATGAGAACGTGGTGGCCACTTGGAAGCCCTTCCTAGTGAATATCTGCATGTTCACTTTCCTCACGGCAGGAGCTTATCTCTGCTACAGGGTGTGTTTCCACTGACCCGTGGGCCGGAGCCGCCGCGGGAGCGCCGCTCCCGGCTCGCGCTCGGCTCCTCGGAGCCCCCGAGGCAGGGCAGCCTTGGCTCAGAGCAGGTAGATTTAGGGGGAAAGGCCAGAACTGTGGGTAGGGCTTAATGAGAGAATTGATGCACTAGGGTTTTATCCAGCCCTGTGGTCCCAAGAACATAATATTGTAATCTCAGGGCCTTGAAATATTCAGGAGTAAGCAGAGAAAATGCCAAATAGTCTGTTTTCCTTTTTTGTTTTTTTTTGTTTTGTTTTTTTTTTTTTTTTTTTAACTAAATAATAGAATTACAACACATTGTTGTTTTTAGCCTTTTTTAAAAAGCCAGTTCATTTTCTTTTGTTTCAGAAAAACTAGGCACAAGTGAAACTTGCTTGTACTCTCCAAGTGTTGTAACCAAATACATGACTTACATTGACAAGTTCCCAAAAAAAGAAAAAGAAACCCACATACCTGAAGAATGTAAACTTGTGGAAGGGGAGGTGTGTTTGTGGTTGGTTTTTGGTTTGTTTTTTGTCTTTTTTTAAATTTGCTTCATCTTTAAAGACTGAGTTGTGGGCAGTGCCTGTGGTATTGATATATTTAATCTTGGCATAATTGTTCTTAAAGAGCTGATTGTTTTACTTGTGTTGATAGAACCAGGCTTCTGCATTTGCTCAGGGTATCCCAACACATCCAGCTCTTTGATTTTTTTATTTTTTTTCCTTTACTAAGTGTATCTCCTCATTGACTTTTGTTGCACTCTACTTGCACATATGCCTCTTTACATTGCACCATCCTTTCTAAAGCTGTTTTTACTTTTATATTCTGGGTTGGGAGAGGTCGAGGGGAGGGAGAGAAACAGGAAAGGGAAATTCAACCAAACCATGTCCACCAGCAGTGGGGCCATGCCCGTGGCCCGTGGAAGGACCAGTCCTTAAACCTCAGCATTTGGAATGTAAAGTGCAGTTTCACTCTGCAGCTGCTCCCTCAGGCCCAGCGTGGCTCTGAGCAGGGAAGCACTGGGGAGAGCCAGAGCAATCCCTGCTGGGGCAGCTTCCCCTGGCCAGGAACAGGCCAGCAGGAGCCGTGCTGGGCTCTGAACAGCCCCTTGGCTATGATGGCAGTGCTGGTGTGCCCTGCTTTGCTGGAAGCAGAGATCCCAGTCCTGGCTCCGGCAGCCACGGCTCAGCCCCGTGGGGTCCCACAGCAGCCAGGGCTCAGGGGCTGAAGTGCTGCTAGGGGAGGGTTGGGGTGTGTGGGGAGGACTGGCACTGGAAGGCAGCATTGCACCAAGCAGCCAGTGCTGTCCCTCGGGGTAATACCAAATCATTAATCGTTTCAACAACAATAGCAAAGATTTCTTTGCTTGTGTCGTGGTGCAGAGGACAGGAGCGGTCACTCCTGGGAGCTGTAGTGATTGAACTGCCCCATGACAGCTGATCTGCAGCAGTGTTACTGATTTGTTTTATTTCTAAAGTCTTTTAGATTTATAGCACTTAACCACCCTCAGTGCAGCCCTCGCTGTGGAGGAGCCCAGGGGAGCCCCTCCACCCCGTATTTATTTTTGCCAAGCTGGCTGTAGGTGTAGCTCTTCCTTCAGGGGGTGACTAGGTGAAGGGGTGGGTGGGGGTGGGAGTTACTTCTGTGTTTTGTTAAGCTTGCATCAAGGGCTTTTCAAGAGTACAATAATAAATCCTCAGGTAGTACTGGGAATCAATCCTTTACCTGTGAGACTGTTGGTCAGACCAGTACTTGAAAGGAGGAATGTTGTAATCAGTCAATATTTAGTTATATTATTGGAAACAGGAAAAATGAGTATAGAAAAATGGTAATATATAATGGCTCATCTGTGTATTTAAGATACATTCTGTGATTGCTTTGTCCCCACTGTTCTCTGCAGCGTGGGCAGGACCCTGCCCTGAGGCACCATTTGTACCCCTTGTATTAAAGTGCATGTGAAGTCTGCGGTGTCCCGATGAAACACCACGTGCTTGAAAGGTGACAGAACTTATATTCCTGCTTCCTGATGTGCCCAAATGATATTTGCATGACCTGATCCTTAGTGGCTGTGGTTCAGAGGGTGTTGCTGAGTCTCTCTGTCCAGCACTGGACCGATTGGTGTTTATCAGAGCCCATGTACTCGCCTAATCCTTGGCATGACTTCCCGTGGGATCCCGTGTGCTCCGTGTGCCCGGTGGTAGCATGTTCCTTTCAGCTGAGTGAGTGTAGTACAGACATTCCAGAGAGCTCAGGCAGCCCTTCCACACCTCCCCTGGCCCTGGGACACCTGGGGAAAGAAACAAACCCAACCCACCTCGGGCCACCTTCCCAAGAGGGAATATTTTAAATCCTAGGTATGGCAGGAAAAGAAAGGATCCTTCCTTTGCATACAGAGTTATTCAACTGCAAATGATTCTACCCAGACAAAGTTCCTGCAGATGACAGAAGAGCTTTGAGCATCCTCTTGGTGCCTGTTTCTTTCCTGAGTTCCAGGCCCAGCCCTGACCCTGTCTGGGGCACAGTGACTGTGCCCAGAGCCCAGGGAGGTGTGGGCAGGGCTGGCAATGCTGAGCTGTGCCCATTTTGTTTGCTGTCCTGTACTGTCTGTGGTAGTTGGGGGGTGTATATACCGTAGCACAGTGGGGTGTTGGGTAACCTGTTCTTGGAAATGGACAAACATCCATGTTAGACTCGTTAGAAAGTTAGTGAGCTGCTCTGCTATCTGCCTTAAGCAAATATTTACTCATCAGGTCTTTCTTTTTTACAGATTGCCATAGAATAAACTTTTATAAAAAAAAATGTAAAAACTCAACAAAAAAGCTGAATGTTTTGGTATAATACAGTTTCAGGTATCTTGTCTTTTGTGTAAGCCGCTGCTGGGCCTCCCAGGTTAGAGTACAACTGTACAGTTTTTCAATCTCCCATACAAGTTTTCAGTTCTCATTTTAGTTGTAACAATAAAACTCTTTTTTTAAAGAACTCACTTGAATGTGTTATTGCTTCTGGGCTCGATCCATGGGCTCCTGCTTGACCCACGTGCACATGAGGTCTGGCAGGGGGTAGGGTTGTAAAGAGATTTACATGTTGCTGTAAGAACTTCCTGGAGGCAGAGCTCCAGTACAAGAGTGGAGGATCCCCAGCTCCCTGCCACCTCCATTTCCCTCCTCTGGTCTTTCATGCTGAACAGTTAAATTTGAAGGGTAAGAAGTGCAGGAACCCAAGCACCCTGGTTGGTTTCTGCAGCAGCTGATGCTCACACTGTTTGCAGCTGCAGCCTGCACATCCTGGTGCCTGAATTCCAGTACTTACCTTTGGTTTATATTGTTAGGGAAACCTACAAATGGAGAGGGAGTTTACCAAAGTGGAGCAGGACAGGGCAGATCAGGGCCCTGTCCCTTGGGGGTTTAGTGCCTCTTACCTGTCCCCAGGGCTGCAAGCACAGCAGTAGGAAACACTCCCAGGAACTTGTCTCAAATGGTTTATTAGAACTTTAGAAAACAGTATGAAATCCAACAAATAAATACCAAATAGAAAAGTTTTATGTGTATATATATATATAAATATGTACACACAATCCCAAGCCCCTTTCAAGTATTGCACCTGAAGCCAGGCTGCTCCCCATGGGCACCCTGCCAGCCAGGGCTGGGGGATGAGCAGGAGAAGTCTTGGTCTGTGACTAAATCCAGAATTTTAAAAAAAACAAACCTGTCCCTGCTCAGTCAGGGCTGCACATGGCAAATCCCCTGCAGCTGAGCACACACACACTGTGACAGAGCCTGTCAGAGCTGCTGGGCCTGGCCTGAGCTGCAGCAATTACAGAGTGACTTAGGGAGTGCCAGGCTCTCCTTCTGCAGCTGAATGGCCCAAGCAAAGGAAACCACCAGGCAGTGGTGCTGGATTTGTTCTACTACAGGGCAGTTGGTCTGGGAGAGTGGTCATTTCTCTCCTTGGAGAATGCCAAATTAATAAATCACTTCCTGGGAAAACAGATCATATTAGACAGAGTTGGAGCAGGGGCAGCTAATTCCTGCAAGATGGAGATTTGAACTCCAGTTAAGACCTGGATCCACATTCTGAGAGATCCCAGTTTTGATCTGTGCAGCACTTGGTATTTCATCATGTGCTGAGAGACAGAAAATACATTCCAGGCTGCATCATGGAGATGACAAACTGTTCCCTTTGGAAATGAACCTGTCCTGGGGCAGGAGATAGCAGGGACAGGACAGGACAGAAGGAAACCAGCCAAAACCAAACCCTCAGGTACCCGTGTGGCTGTGAGGACAAGGGCATCCAGCTCCTCACATTCCACTACTAAAACACTGTGATTTCAATCTCTGCCTCCTGAGCTGTTTCTCTCAGCTCACAGCAGATCCTGTCCATCTTCTCAAAGGCTTGTCGGCCCCGTTCCCCTGTGGAGAGAGAAAACAGCCCCTGCTGAGGGACAGGCAGAGCACCCCGAGGAACCTGGCCCTCTGGGGACACTCCTGTCACAGCCTTGCTTGGAAGGAAGGACTCATGAGTGACAAACACATCCCTCAGGGAAGTTTTCCAAAACCTGCTGGAAGCCACCATGGAAAATCAGGCCTCCTGCAGTGATTTCCATGAGTAACAGTTTGGAGCATCACAGCTGGAAAACCTGTCTCATGTGGGCCTGAGTGTTCTGGGGACAGGGCTGGAGATGCCCAGAACTAAGCCTGGCTCAAAGTGGGGTCTGGAAGAACAGAACAGGGAAGTGGTTGTGTCCTGCATGGCCTGGCCATGCTCTGGCAGCGTTCCAGCTGTTGAGCCCCCAGGAAAAGCACAAGTGCTGGGCAGTAGGAGATGGGGAGCACTGACATTTTGCCAGGTCCCCTCCACTGTCAATCACTTGTCACTTGGATTCCAGTGAAGTAACAGGTAATGAACCAGCATAAAACTGTCAGTCCTTATCTACAACCTTTTCAAAAGGTTCAGTGGTTCCTAAAGCACTTAATCCTTCGGGATCTCCTTGGTCTGGTTCTATAAACTTCATCAGGGGCCCTTGGCTGTTATGTGTGATGTAAAGTTTATCTTCATGGTATGAAACAGCTGTTCCTGAAATATTTCCGTTGTCCTGGATGTGTTCAGGCTGAACTTGAGGCCCCTCCTGGTCCTGCACTATTTCACATCCCTCTTTCAGACCATTTGAAAGCTGTACAAAAGCCTTACCAAAGGACAGTGTGGTTTCCCTGGCTGCATTCCTGACTTCCTCTATTTCAGACTGGCACAGGTGGGCAACCTGCTCAATGCTCTCCACAGCCTGTTGGAAACAAGAAGAATTTGCCTAAGCAGCTTTTCAGCAGTTTGGTGGACATTTTCTACAAAGCAAACACAGACACAAAGTCCCATCTCCAGTGACATCCAAATTCCACCAGGACCTTTCTCTTCCCCAGCATACTGGGTTGCAGTTACATTTCCTGCTATGCTCTCACCTCTGTTACCTTCTCTCTGTTTAAGGGCATCAGAAAGTGTAAAAGTTCCAGGGTACAGGTCACAGTTGTGGGAGCATTAAATCAGTACCACCCAACAGGGACCTTCACTGAAAGGGTTAATCCCAGCTGGTGCTTTGCAAATCGACTTTAAGGCCCTGATTTGCTGTTGTTGGAGTACCTGTTTGCAGACATTGGTTCACTGTTTGTGTGCAAATCTATTACAGCTTAGGGCTCTTGGGAAGGTTTAAATCTGTGCTGTTTCTTATAATAGCAATGCAAATATTACTTCTGTTTTCTGACTTTAATCAGCTATTGTTAAAAACACCCCGATTTAACTTCAGATTTCTGCAGGTAAATGTTTAGAACTGACTGATACAGAAATGCTGCTGGTTTATCCTCGTGCTGGATGTCCCCAGCCAGACACTGTCCTGCACCACTGAGCATCACAGAGATCACACACCCTGTGCTGTGCCTGGTAGGTCAGACCCTCCCCGGTGCCCACAGCTCCCTCTCCTGCTGCCCTGGCAATAATGGCATTCATCGTTTGGCACCGTGGCAGCCGGAGCTGGGCACTCCCGGCTGCAGGAACCCCTCCCAGCCGGACACGCTGTGATCCCGGGGCAGAGCCCAGCGCTCACCCTGAGGTTTTTCAGAGCCAGACACGCAGCCTGCTGCAGCCGGGTGTCACAGCCGGATAAAACATCGCTGTAAAACAGCACAGCCTGCAGCAAACCAGCAAAATAAACCAAAGTCAATTTAACACCCAATGCAAGTGACAGGAGCGGGGTTACCCCGTGAAATGACCCAAGGTAGCGAGCACCGGAGCACCGCTGCCTTAGGGGCTCCTTCCCGGCTAGAACACGGCCGGGAAAGCGGTGCCGGCCCCGGGGAAGCTCCCCGCTGTCCCCAAAGACTTCGCTGTCCCCACCAGTCCCCGAGCTNTCTTCCCCTTCAGCCTCTTCAGCGTCTTCAGCCTGCCGGGGCACTGCAGCTCCTCGATCAGCATCACTGCCGGGGAAGAGCGGCTCACCCACTGAGGAACGCCTCCGCGAGGGGCACAAACCCGGCCAGACCGGGGCACACAGACCCGGCCAGCCCGGGACACACACAGACCCGGCCAGCCCGGGGAGCACACACAGACCCGGCCAGCCCGGGGAGCACACACAGACCCGGCCAGCCCGGGGAGCACACACACCCGGCCAGCCCGGGACACATCCACAATCCTGGCCAGCCCGGTGAGCACACACAAACCCGGGCAGCACATACAGACCCGGCCAGACCGGGGCACAAACCCGGCCAGAGCGGGGAGCACACACAGACCTGGCCAGCCCGGGACACACACACGGACCTGGCCAGCACACACAGACCCGGCCAGCCCGGTGCCCTGTCCCGGCCGAGACAGCGCAGGACAGCCCTGTGCCCACCCTGCCTCCTCCCCTGCCGCTGGCACTGTCCCGTGCCCAGGCTGGGNACACAGACCCGGCCAGCCCGGGGAGCACACACAGACCCGGCCAGCCCGGGGAGCACACAGACCCGGCCAGCCCGGGACACATCCACAATCCTGGCCAGCCCGGTGAGCACACACAAACCCGGGCAGCACATACAGACCCGGCCAGACCGGGGCACAAACCCGGCCAGAGCGGGGAGCACACACAGACCTGGCCAGCCCGGGACACACACACGGACCTGGCCAGCACACACAGACCCGGCCAGCCCGGTGCCCTGTCCCGGCCGAGACAGCGCAGGACAGCCCTGTGCCCACCCTGCCTCCTCCCCTGCCGCTGGCACTGTCCCGTGCCCAGGCTGGGACAGCAGAGCGGTGCTCAGGCCCTCAGCCCCCTCCACACGAGTCCTCTGCATCAACACAAGCCTGAGGATGCAGCCAGCAGCGGGACTATGTTTAAATAATTCTTTCCTAGTACAGAGGAAGTTTTGGAGCACACTCACATGTTGGACAAGATGCCAGCGAGGCGCTGGCTACCTCAGGCTACAAAATGCAGGTGAGTAACCTCTGCAATTTTATTGTTCTGTTCTGTGTCTGAGTCCAGCTACAGCAGTGAACCCAAGCCACAGACTGTGCTCAGTCCTTGGATCCAGCTGGAGGCTGCTCCTCGCTCTGTGTCTGCTTTAGCTTTGGAATATCCCAGAACCTATTTTCAGGGCACTTAAGATAAGCCCATCCTTCACAGGGGTTTGTTTGCACATGCTCAGATATGGGAGTCAAGCATGCTTTTCCTGTTCTGATTAAAACGACATGGCCATAAGGGGAATTAAAATGGAAACAAGTTGTCAGTGCAAGGGCTGGGCTGTTTCCTGCTCTGGAGCTGTATCTGGAGCAGGAACCGGGAGGGCACTGCCCTGCAGGAGGAGCCAAGCTCTGCCTTTACCTTCTTTAGCCAGCTTTGCCAGGTGTTTCTCCAGGCTGCCAATGCGGTGTCTCTCCAGGTAACGATAAAACTGGAACAAAGTAACCGGCTCCGTCTGGAAATGGGAGGAGGGGAGCAGCCCATCACAGGTGAGGATCTGCTCCAGCAGCCTCTGCAGCACTGCAGGGAGCAGGACAGACACAAAACAGCAGCTTGGTTACGTGGAAGCTGCTGAAAGCAAGCAGGTTTGGGGTTTTTTAAATGCACAAGGACAATTTTCAGCACTGAAATGAAATGAAGGCAGCGTGGCCTGGTGCTCAGGGGGTACCTGTCTCCAGGTGGCTGGGGTATTTCTCCTTCACTTTGAGCATCATGGTGTATTTCAGAGCATGACGGAACCTTTCTGCTGAGGTCACCAAGATGCTGCTGCCAGGCTCTGCAAGATCACTCCAGATTTTCAGATATTGCTTCTTCTTTTTAGTCTTCTGAATAACTGAAACCCAACATTTTAAAAAGTCAGCGAGCTCTAGCAGCTTTGGGATTTTACATGAGAAATTAGGCAGCAGATGGCCTATCTGAATGTGGGGCAGCACTAACTTGTGTTTGTATTAGAGATGGTTTTGTTAAAAATTAGACATTTGCTGCCCAAATGTTCACACCTGCAAGCACTGAGCTCCTAAACTGCCATCAGCAGCTCTTCTGCCTCTTATTGTTCCCTTTATCTCTGAGTCAGTTCCAGAAGAACATTCTGGGAGTTTAAGTGGCTGCCCTTCTGCCAGCCAAGGAGGTGCCACTGCCAAGGGTTTTTGGGATCCTGCCTCTGTTCCTTGCCCAGGGCAGAGCTCTGACCTCGGGGCTCTCTCAGACTCTCCAGAAGAGCACGTGCAGCTCTTCAGGAACCCTGTGGTTCCTCATTTGCACCCTCCATCCCTCACTTTTACCTCCACACACGGAGCTCCTGCCTGTCACACTCCCACACTTCCCCTGTCGCACTGTACCAGCCCCTCTGCAGCCCTGCCCCAGGAACAGTTTATTCTCACATCCTCCAGGATAAAATCTGGCAGCAAAGGCTTCCAACTAAAATTTGCATTCTTGCTGCTGTATTTACCAAGATGAGAACAAAAGCCTTCCAAGCCTCTCATTGTGCTTTATCATTTTGTCATGTCCAACAGCCAATGGAAGAATTTAGTAGTGGGAAGACCTGAGATAAAATTCTGTGCCCACCAAACTGTTCTGGCAAGTGGGCACAGAATTTGGGCTGTTTGCTTACCAAGGAAATGCAGAGATATAAAACAGGACATTATTAAGGCTGCTCTGCTGCTCTTTGACTGCAAACTCCACTATCTACAACACCCCTGTTTAAAACATACCAGTTCAGCTACTCTTTCTCTGAGACCAACTTCTGCAAATTTTTTCCTTCTGTGTAGAAGAAAAAATGAACCAAAGAATGACCCCTGGTTTAATGATGTCAATGTTTGCAAGGAATTTAGAATGAAAGCCCTGGGTCTGGGTAGGATCAAGCAGGCACCTCAGGAGTGCAGCTCTCCCATCTCTGCATGCCTTGGGGTAAGGCAGGTACTCACTTTTCTCAACAGACAGATCCACAACATCCCCCAGGACTTGTGTCTGCTCTGACACTTCTTCCAAAATGCTCTCCTGGACCACCTGGGCTACATTTGGTGTCCTCAGTTTCTGAAAAGCAACAGACATGACTCAGGAGCTGAAACAAGGGCAGGATCAAGCTCCAGATAAATGTGGATTTATTTCTCAGAATCCAACTTTTAAGACAAGTGAGAAACCCGCAGCTGCTCTCAGAAGGCCCCTTGCCCAGCAGACACCCGCTCCCTGTTGTAGCAGTTTTTCATTCATTAAACGTGGCCCAAGCCAAGCCAAGCCTGTGTGTTTGCAGGCTGCTTTGGGCACAGAGCTATTGCTCAGAGCTTCAGCAAAACCCAGAGGCTGAGAAGAGGCAGCAGAGTTTTGCATGACACATTCTGTGTGGACACACGTGTACCCAGCACCAATGCACCCCGTTTCCATTCTGAGCCTCTCTGCTGCTATCAAACAAATAAAACACCAAATTCTCCTGTAATCAGAATCAACAATGGCAGGCAGTGCCCTGGAAACCCCCAGGCTGCTCTGTACCTGCAGGAGACCTTTGCACAGCCTCAGGTGTGTTATCAGCAGCACGTCCAGGTTGTCATCCCCAGTAGTTACATCCCGTGCTTCTGGCCTCGTGTCACAGCTCAGGGACTGGAGCACGTTGTCATTGTATGTGCTGGTGAGATGGGGGGAAAAGAGAGTTACAAGTCTCATCACTAAACAGAATTGAAATGGACAGTCTCAGCAGGAGCTGTGGAAGAAACCAGGTGGCATTGAACAGAAACCAGCAAGTTCTGTAACTGCATTTACAACCCTCTCTAAAACCATGGGCAGCCATTTCTGTGCTGGATTTGACACCACAGCTGTTTCCCAGCCCAGTGAGGCAGCTGTGGGACCCCTTTGCCTGTCCCACGAGGTGCAGCAGCACATACCTGACACTGCCTGTCCTGACGCTCCCAAACAAGGACAGCTCGTCAGCACTGCAGTCATTGTTCAGGAAATCAAAGCTCTCCAGCACTGTCTCCACCATCAAACTCTCCATAGAGGAATGTTTGTGAAGTGTCTTCAGCTGTTGATGAAATGGAAGCAGAAATACTGTTATTTGTAGTTGGCCAGCCATTTTGCAGTTGCTCTTTGCTGGTTTTGAAATCATTCCTAATAATAAACCACTTTGCTTTTCTGATTTCATTCTTAACACATCAGGGAAGTCTGCTCTTGGTGCAGCTCTCTGACCCCAAAATAATGTTGCTAGTAAAATTCAAAACATGTTTCAATATTTTAATCCCTGTGGATTCTTTATCCTTTATCTCCATGCCTCCCAAGGCTGCTGAGAGCTGATATTTTCTCCATCCTCTACCACTAACACAGTTTTCACTCATTCCCTGTTTCAGAGCTCAAAGCAGCAGCCTCGGGGGGCTGTTACATCCCAGCACAGCACCCAAGAGCTTCACACCAATAGTGAATGTCATGGAGCCACTACCTTCGTCCCCCTTGGAAAGGCTGCTCTGAGGGTACTTGGTTTGGGTTTTAAATGCTGTTTTTCCAGGGGTTTCACTGGAGCAGGGCAGTTGTGTTACCATCAGTTCTTATCCAGCCTGGATCCCCTCCCCAGCCCCTGTCTGCTCTTCTCCGGGACCTCTCCCCCAGGGGCAGGAGCGTGTCCAGCCGGGAGGAGCAGGGGCAGCGGCACACAGCGGGCTCTGGGCAGCTGCCGCGGCCACCCCGAGCACACCGAGCTCGAACACACCGAAAGGCTCGAAGCCATCCCGAGCACCGGCCCGAGAGCCGGACAGCAACCCAAGAGCCGGACAGCAGCCCGAGAACCAGGCACCGGTCCGAGAGCCAAATACCGGCCCCGGAGCCAGGCACCGGCCCCGGCTCTGCTCAGCGCGGAGCTCCACCAGAGCTGCCT
>VYZP01054836.1:0-12533 GCA_013400635.1 Hypocryptadius cinnamomeus
GATTTTTAACAGAAATTATTTTTCAACTGCATCCTAGCCAGTTCAAGTGGATGTTGACTTTGAAACCCTTCAACCTATCAAGTTGCTGTATTTGAAGAGTCATCAAGTTGTCTCGTTTCACCCCACTGAATCTTCTGTTTTCTTGTGTTAGTAGGCATGAGAGGACTGCACATGTCTAAGGCTGAAGGGAAATGTCTGCAATAAGATGCAGTTACCTCTTGAAGAATACATATGCGTTTTGACAGAGCTGTATTGCCTTGGAGAGCATTTCGCAAGAAGTCTGGGAGAGCTAACACAGGAGACTGGGACAACAAATAAAAGCAATAAACATAGTTGGCAAGATCTTGTGGCTGGTAGAGTGCAGTTGAAAAATAATTTCTGTTAAAAATCAGTCTTATTTAAAGTATTGTTTAAGTATTGGAATTGTTCACAGCTTATTTGAGATCTGAATAGCTGTTTGTGTTTTTGTATTCATCATTTGTGTTCATAGTTTTGGTGAAACTCTTTCTGAACATCAATATTGGCTATGTTCAAACAGTCCCAACTTAACATTTAGTTAAAATTTCAAATTTAACCAAAGTTATAATTTTTCCTTATCTGGCTTTGAACTTTTTTGGTATGAAAGAGGGCAATACAACTAAAAAGTATAATTTTGTGCTGAGTTTTGGGATTTTTTTTCTTGTATATGAGCTAATTAGTAGTGCATGTTGATGCTGTCTTGCTCAGGGGGTTAGTTGTGTTGGTAGAAGTGGTTGTGTGTCTAAATTGACCTGAATAATTAGGAACATAAAAAGTGTTATAGTTTATCGGAGTCTCACTTGAGCTGATCCCTTAATGGAATGGAGGTGCTTGTTTTCTTTACAGAAGACTGTTAGAGTTGATCTTTCCAATATGGGTTCTAGGATAACTTAAGTTACCCTGTATGTTTTCCTCCCCTTATCCCAGCTGATAGGATAATCAGTAATTTCAGTCAGAAGAGATTGTTAATTTTCTGTAGATTAGTCCATTGCCAAGAGATGTTCTTGCTTTGTTGTACATGCATTATTTTTTCAGAACTCCTTGCAGGTGTTTGTCGACTTCATTCCTAATGCATAGTGGCTTTAGTAGGGCATTGTTTAGAGTATGCTAATACTCTTAAGTATTTTGCAGAAATGTTAAGAGTTTCCAAAAGCATTCCATACTGAGTGAAGACGTTTTCTTTTAATCTATGTATACATTTTTAATATTCCTACAAATATTTACATTCCATAGGTAGTTTGCGCTTTCTTGCTTCTGTCCGTTTTACTGTGGCACCAGCACTATTAAGCTCTTTCACAAATAGCTGCTTCTTGTTCAACTGTCTGCAGTTTTTCAGTTGTCTTCTCACTGTTTACCTGGAATAGGCAAGTCTGCTTTGGCCACCTCTTCTTTCTTGCTGAAAGCTTCTGCAAATTAACTTCTGCAGCAGCAGTTGCAGGGGTGAACTACAATCCCTTTCCCTAAAATTCATATGACTTTTTTTTTATAACCATCTTCATGTTGTTCAATTATTTCAACTCATCATGACTTTGAGGTCAAGATGTGGAAATGTTAGGTGGTATTACTTCTTCAGTGATTCATTGAAGAGTCATTTTGAGAGGCTAGAAATTGCTTTTTATTGTTGCAAAGGGCTCATGCGTTCTGGTCTTAATTGCCTATGTTTACATTAGTAACTTTTTAAGTTACTTGAAGATTTGAGACCACCTCATTATCTGAAAAATTCTGAGTTTTCTGTAAAGTTTTCTGTCTTCCATCTATCTTATCAAAGTTCTTTCATATAACTTAGCATAAATCAAGAGGTACTCTTCTGGTTTCTTCTCCTGAGCTGCATGAGTTCTCATCAAGCAATACCCTGGTCTAGTTTGTGCTGCAGATTCTTAAATAGTGTAATGGAGGGAACAGCAAATGAATGTACATGCAGGTGGGGAGGGCTGCTAATGGACGAATGGTGGTTTATACAATTAAACAAAAAGTGAAAACAGAGACAAAGAAATAAGCATTTAGCTTGTTTGTGCAGACTCACCAAGCACAAGATGTCCTGTTAATATGTGGATCTGAGAGCAGTCATTAAGCTCTCCTTGACAGCTATCCTTCTTATAGGGAAACTAAGAGTGAGTAGTGTTTTTGTTCTGACGGGCGAGGTTCTTAACTAAAGACGTGCCTATGACTTTTGTGTGCATACACCCATGAAGGACTTTGGGATGTTCAAGCAAGCTCTGTAATAGTTTTTGCATATGCTAGATTGAACAGTCTCTGTTATCTCTTATTGTACAGCTCTTTTGAGCATGCAAAAATTAGTACTGTGCTTTTGTATATGCTTCTAAAGTACTCGACCATTTGAAAAAAAGGAGTCCTTCAAATTAACCCTCCAGTAAAGATAAAAATCACTAAAGAGGAAGCATGAAGAATTGCATCAGGTCTTACCTTTCAGTGAGCCCTGAAATAATTATAGGTGTTTTTTTAATTTAACATATTTAGCAATAGTCCCCACAGAAAAGAAATAGTTTGCCCTTGTTAAAATGCATTAATTACTGTTGTAAGTCAAAGTGCATGGAATAAATCCTCTAGAAAGAGAGCAACTTCATTACAAGCAGAGAACAAAGTTCTGGTTTATACCTTTCTGTCTGGAAGAGATAAAGAACGATGCACGCAGCCAGAGATGGTTCTTCTTCTGCAGTTTGGTATTATGAAAACAAAATCTGTAGTATTTGCTTGTCCAAATGGTGATCTGTTTTATCTGTTTCATGCTTCCCTTGCACTGGAAAACAGGATGGAAGGGCAAACACAAAATATTAAGGCATGCTCTGAAGGTTTTGTGGTATGTAAGCCTGAGGAGAATCTGCAGGAGCACATTTACATCTCTTAGGACTTTTCCAAGGGCATTGTATCAGCTGTGACCTTTGAGGCTGGAGGCATCTCATGGTCCAGCTTGGGTTGCCTCTCAACAGTGATAACATAATGAAGTAAGCAGATGTGTTTAGTATCTGCTGCCTTAAATTCAGAGTATAATCACCTTTATGTGATAATACTGTTTAGAAGTATATAATGTAATTGGAGCAGACATCTGTGCAGTGATTTTTTTAGTGCAGTGTCTATAAATATAATTAAATTATGTATATAAAATCTGTGTGAAATGATTTCCCACCCAGCAATGACCAGGATGCACAAGTATGAATTGAAACAGGTGGTAAAAAGACTTTAGTCAGAAGATTGATGCACTAAACGTTTCTCCCTAGCATCTATACATGTGAGGTGTTAATGGTGCTTGAAGGCTTACCTGTTTTGTCACCTCCTTGGCTCTGTCTCAGCACTGCTGGGATCCAGCCTCAGCTTGCATTTTCAGCTGAGCTTGAATAGTTGAGTGTACTGTACACCGAAATACCTATGTTGAAAGGAGAGTTAGTAGGACACTGTGACTGTTGTTTAGTCAGTTTTCATCTTGCTAGCTCCACTATATTTTCTAAAGCTCTCATATAAAAATCTGCTGTTATAATTGGAACTGTTCTATGGCAACCAGAACTAATTGCATAAACCATATGGCTTTTGAACTTCTGATGTCTTTTCTCTTGAAAAACAAAAAAGCCTACTGGCTTCTCTGCTAGGCAAACCTTACTCATGACTTGCTTGAACTGTGGCTAATTAGAAACTGGCATTCAGTTAATGCCATAAACAGTGTTTAAGAGTGTATGGGTTTAAAATCTTTCCTGTGCTTGATGGAAAAAAAAGTAAGTTTATAGAAAGATAGATGGCTGCCATGCACTGCGTATTAGAGAGAACTACTCAATTTGCTGAGCTGAACAACTGTGTCTTCAGTTCTGATTCCTTTCAGCATTAGAGAGCAGATATACTCAGTCAACTTGGCTTTATTGTTCTCCTCTTAATCTGAATGTATTTTAAGACAAACTTTTCCTTAGTAGGTATAGAAGTCTGTCTCCTCAACATAATGGTATTATAGGTTTTGAATGCAGTAACTTTGAAGCTATTTTAATAACCTGAAGTGTAATACTGTCTCTGAGGGTAACAGTCAAAAATGGAATTATCTTTTTTGAATGGTACTGGGGGTTCTTCAGTAGTTCAGTATTTTAAAATTTTTTTGGGGGGGAGAGTGGAAGAAAACTCAGCTCAAATTCTGTGTTAAACAGCTGGTTTAGTACAGTGTTAAAGCTGAAAACTCATTTCAGAAAGCTTTCTCCTTTTTTTCTAGAATGTAATTAGTCATATTTAATACTGGTTTTAGGTCAGATAGAAGTGTAAATAAAATGGTAAGAATGCCAGTTTTCCAAACTAGATGTAAGAGAGCAGTCTGTACAGCCTTGAAAGTAATAAAAATGGTAGAAGAACTGGTAGAGCAAAATACGTTTTTGAGACATAATGGGGTTTTTTTAGTCAGAGAACTGACTTGCACACTGATTGCAAGTACTGTATAGAATGCTTCAATGAAGATAAATGTGTTATACAAGCTGGAAGTACTTCAAATAAATGGCAGGTGCTCTTGACTTTTTTTGAGAAATGCTGCAATGCTTAAGAGTACAGTGAAGTCTCCAGTTACTACACTGAAGTCCTTACAAGCAAGTAAGCTGTTCTATTGAAGTTTTCTATCTACAGGCTGTGGTTCACAGGAAACAAATAATCTGTCCACAATGCTTTGCTGAGAGCCATGGAGATCCAAATACATCATTTCATGCACATCACTATAGTCTCTGTAGGACAGGAATGTTGGAGAGTGCTATTTTAAAGCAGTCTTCTTAATAAGGCTTGTCTGGACGTCAGAGAAGTCAGTTGAGACCTCCAGATTTTATTCATGTAGTAAGCAGTTCATCAAACATATTTGCCTATGAACAGTTGAGAGCTTGAGAAGTTGCCAGTGTTAGTTTTTGGTTGAGACCACAAAGAATGGCATGCCAAATGGATGAATGGATACCAAAGCCTCAGTATTTTGCATGAAAAGCTGATTGAAGGTCATAATTAACCTAAGTTAGAAATAAAGACCAGACATGAAGTCAGCTAAGCGTATGGATTTTGGTAGCAAACTGACATGAAGAGTAACTTGCACCATTTTAAAATGGAAAAAGTTTTGAAGTACTTCTTTATAAACTCTAAATGCGGCAGCTTTCTGAAACCTAAGTCTTTTTTTTAATCAAGTTTAGATTTACCTTATCTGCTAACTGTGGACAGGATCTCTGTACTAACAGTAGTCTCAAGCTGTGGCAGTGGTCAGAAGCCTTTCTGTTTGTTCCTTTTGTGGTTGTATTTCACATCTGGGCTACCTGTAATCATCTGCAAATGGCCTGTTAGCTTTTGTAGTATCCTCCAAGCATTGTTCAATGTAATGCTGACTGGATTTTCAGTGATGTTTTAGTTAAAACAAAGAACAATATTCTTGGTTACCAAAATAATGAAAAACACTTGCATGTTTTGTTCCAGTTATTCCACTTGATAAATCCTTGACTGTACTGCCACTTTTATGTGCGGTGGTACTTTGACACAGCTGTTGCAAGGAAGCTTAGTGAATACCATCTGCACAAGATTTTCATTTACCTAATTTTTGAAACCTAGGATTTTAAGAATGGAATTAATTCTAACATAGTACTTTGTCATCTTGGTGTATTTTTTTTTCCTGTGGGCTGGGAAAGATGTGTAAAGGGAGCTGTAGTGCATGATCATCTTATGTGCTGATGGAAAATAAACTCACTGTATTTCCTTACCTTCCTCTTCAGTCTTGAAGATATAAAAATTTGTTCTGTTTATAGTTTCTTTGGCGTGGTACTGAAGGTAGTTTCCAGGGTAGATGCAGGGATAACTAGACTGCATTACCTTTTAAGTCTTCTTAAAAAATAAGCATCTTATTTCACATAAGAAAAATAATTTTACAACTGAATTTGTTAAGATTAGATTGGAATTGCCTCAAATCCAATTAAGCCACACTGCATGGACGTGCTGGGAATATAAATGCAATTACTGTAAATTTGTACAAACTGATTTGTTGCATTATCTTGCTAATCTAACATACAGTACTTTTTGTGTCCATATTGCAGACGGCAACTCCAAACTAACATGGCAGTCAGACTGTGTGATGTGGCTTCTCTGCTTAGAAGTGGTTCGTGGGCAGCAGAGCCTTGGACTGGGGTCTGTGGGACTTTTTTTAAATTCTGTAGGCTACTTGTTTACATGTTAATAGTGCTGAGGCCATACCAAAGTCTTTTAACCTTCCATTTGAAATGCTAACTCACATATATGTTTCATTATAGGCTGTAGGGTGTGTTCCTATTCTGTGAGAGTCTAGAGCACACTGGCATAACAAGACAACTTTTTCTGTAAAATGGTGATCTCCCGTACAAATTACAATGCAGTGGCTTGCCTTTCTTTTATTGTCAATTAGATTTTAGTACTAATTGAAAATACTCGGTGGATAATTGAAGAGGAGTATTGTACTAAAATGGTTTTGGTATGGTCTGAATACTAATTTGCAGTAACTTTGAAAACCTGTATAGTTGTGTTTTTATGATTATTATTTTTAAATTATATTTGCCAGTCTATTCTAAGATTCTTTTAAACTATGAATTTATTCAAACTATTTTTCCGAGTGAAAACTATTTAGTGCTTTATCTTTTACGAACAGTTCTCTTTAGCCTATTAGTGGGGTATGCATTATTTCTAAAACATATTAGTATCATTTCATTCAGAGCAGATGGTTCTACAGCTGAGAGATGCTGTAATTTTCAGCACACACAGGCTACTGCAGCTGTTCACTTGAATGTTGGCTTAGGATCCCATACTTGCCACCTGAACATGAAAACAAATGTGTAATTAAGAGAGAATTGTTTGTTGTTCTTGCTAAATCCTGCTAATTTTGATCAATGAACACTTCAAATTTGAGAATAAAACACAAATAAAGGAAAAAGGCAATCCTACGGAGCCTCAGAGCACAGCATTTGTGACTACTACCTTTAACAGGTATGCTAGTGTTTTGAAAAGTAATTTATCCTGATTGGGATAATCTGCTTTATAATCTTTTCAGTGGACTTGTTTCATCAGTGTCAGAAGCAGGTTACCCCTTGGAATTTGTCACAAGGGAAGAAAATGTTCTAGTTGCAGCTCTTCAGGAAAACAAGATCATGCTTTTCTAATGAGCGCTCTTAATAGATGTATCCCTTTTTTTGCATTGTGCTGAAGTAACCTCTTGGAAAATACTTCTGTATGCAAATGCAGAACATAGAAATGTGTTCCCAGGAATGTAAAAGTTGAACTTCTGGTAAGAAACTCAACTTACCCCCTCTCATATTGTTAGGAGATTGTTATTCAGCAGTTCCTGAACACAGCTGACCTCATCAGCTGTTTGGATATGCACTGATTCCCTGTGGTGCTTTAAACAGGACTAATAGGACAGATCCATCAGAGATCCTGATGCTGCTCTGTGATTTTACAAGAGGCTTTTTTGTGAGAGCTCCTCTTAGCAGTTATTAAATTTAGCAGTTATTTATCAGGCTAAATTTCAGTGATTGATGGATTTCTTTAGTGAATTTCTTGTGTTGAAATATGTATTACTGGAGAATTAACGTACATAATTTTCTCTTGCATATTGTCCCGAACAGTTGGTCTCAAACAGGGTAGGCTGCCCAAATCTTAGATATTAAGATGCCGTTAAAAATCCATTGTATTTGCCAGCTGTTGCCATTCAGTCACCGACTGAGGCGGCAGAGTGTCTTTTGTAGATGTGGCAGCTTGTGGACGAGTGCTTGTGTACAAGCAGACTCCTCCTAATTATTTCTGTTGTATCTTGCAGTTATACAGTCAGTGGCTTTGGGGTGAGACACAGTAGAATCAGACTGGTTTGAGTTGAAAGTACCTTGGAGATTGTCTGTCCCTAGTACACTTGCCGTAGTCAGGGACATCTTCCACTAGATTAGGTTGCTCTAAGCTCCATCCTACCTGACCTTGAACATTTTGAGGGATGGGGCATCCACAGCCTCTCTGGGCAAGCGTCTTACCACCCTCACGGTAAAGAATTTCTTCCTAATATGTAATCAGAACCTACCCTTTTTCAATTTGAATACATTCCTCTTTTTCCTGTCACTACATGCTCTTCGAAATGTCTCCTTCCGTCTTTCTTGTAAATTCCCTTCAGGTACTAAAAGGCCACAATTAGGCTACTCCAAAGTCATCTCTTTTTTAGGCTGAACAAACCTCATTCTCCCAGCATTTTGTCAAAGGAGATGTGCTCTGTCCCTCTAATCCAGACCCTCCTCTGAACTCACTCCATCAGGTCCATGTCCTTCCTGTGCTGGGACCCCAGAGCTGGATGCAGTGTTCCAGGTGGAGCAGAATCCCCTCCCTCCCCTGCTGCCCACGCTGCTTTGGATGCAACCCAGGACACTTTTGGCTTTCTGGGCTGTGAGTGCTCATGGCCAGGTCATGTCCAGCCTCTCACCCACCAGCACCCCCCAGTCCTGCTCACAGGGCTGCTCTTGATCCATTCATCCCCCAGCCTGTGCTGATACTTGGGGTGTCCTGACCCATGTGCAGCATCTTGAACATGGTCTTTTTACACCTCATGAGATTCCCATGGTCCCACTTTTCAAGCCTGTCCAGGTCCCCCTGGATGACATTCTGAGCTTCAGGAGTGTCAGCAGCACCATTTACCTTGGGGTCATTGGCAAACTTGTAGAGGGTGCTCTTGATCCATTTGTCTGTGTTATTAGCGAAGAAATTGAATAGCACTGGTCCCAATATGGACCCCTGAGGGACACTGCTTGTCACTGATGTCTGTCGAGACTGAGCTAGTGACCACCACCTCTGGATGCAACCTGCCAATCCCTTTCTTATCCACGTATTAATCCACCCATAGATACTCTCCATTTTAGAGATAAAGATGTTGTAGGGGATTGTGTCAAAGGCTTTACGTAAGTCTAGATAGATAACATCTGTAGCCTTTCCCTTGTCCATTGATGGAGTCATTTCATCACAGAAAGGCCACTTAGTTGGTCAGACAGGACTTGCCCTTGGTGAAGTCATGTTGGCTGTCTCAGATCACTTCCTGTTCTCCATCTGCCTTAGCACAGGTTCCAGAAGGATCAGTTCTGTGGTCTCCCAGCCACAGAGTAGTTCTGGAGTGGTCCAAAAGTACATTAGGATCAAGATTTAGATTAACTCTTCTCAGAGTTCATGCGAGGGAAGAAATAATAACAAGAAATTGTCAGTCAAATAAAAGCATCTAGATGCCTGATTCCGACCTGTGGTGAAAAAAGCTTGACATGGATGTTGTCAAAGAGTATATTTTCCATCCCAGCACATTAATATATCCTCTAAAATCTCTTTAAAATACTAACCTTGATCTCTGCTATTTCTTATGAGAAGTATTCTTTGGATACAGTTAATGCCCACCTCTTTTTGAAAATACTCAAATGCTGCTTCATTAAAAACTGCATTTCATGTTATTTCAGTAACCAATTGAAAGTTAACAGAAATGATTACTCTTGCAACAGGCCAGTTTTGCTTGGTAACTTCTGTAATAGGCTGTGATTCCCCTAAATTGAAGGAATGGCAGAGAATGGAAACGAAGCTTTGAGTGCTGATTTCATTTAGTGAACTTGTAGAAGATACAGTTTATTTGTTACAAGGTTTTTAAGTATTGTCTTGACTAACAGTTTAACGCCCTTCCGTAGTGGTGTTTGGGTTTTTTCTTGCATGTAGAGACAGTATGTGGCCTTGGCAATGCCATTTCTGCATAGTCTTTTAGGTTCTTGTTTGGACTCTCCTGCTAGACACTGAAATATGAATTTTGATGGTTCTTGTTTTCTGTTCTTTTCAGCAGGTAATTGCTGCCATGGAAACACAACTGTCTAATGGACCAACTTGTAATAACACAGCCCATGGTTCAGCCACCATAAACAATTGCTCATCACCAGTTGATTCTGGGAACACAGAAGACAGCAAGACCAATTTAATAGTCAACTACCTTCCACAAAACATGACACAAGAGGAGCTGAAGAGTCTTTTTGGCAGCATTGGGGAGATAGAATCCTGCAAGCTTGTCAGGGACAAAATAACAGGTATGTTGGTTTTGGAGTTTTCTGTATCTTTTCATTTTTCCAAGCAGCAGACTCTCAGATGGTATTCTGCAATTCTCTGAAGTAATGGAATAAAGGCAGAATGAACCAATGTTGGTCAGAAGGAACTTAAATTAATAATTTTTTTTAAATTATGTACCCAAAATTAAGCATATTTATTTGCATTTAATTTAGGTTACTTTGAGTGCTATAAATGCTAACAGGACGTTTTAACTTGGGCTTCAGAGTACTAGGAAAGAAGATTCACATATGGAAAAGCAGATATTTACACAAAGTTTCCTTGAATTGTAATTCAACCTCATTGAAGTTAGACTTCAGCGCTTGTTGATGCAAAGCTGCTTCTTTTCAGGGATGCAGGTAATGAAGCTTGTACCTTGGAAAAAGCACAGATTATCTTACTTCACAAGTTAAGCTGCTTTTGAATTGCAGCACTTGAACAGTTTCTTTAGGATGCACACTTGAATCAATTTATGCTCTTTGGCTTCCTTCTTATTGAGCAGTCTCTGGCTGGCTTCTGTTGGCTGAGTGTGGTTTGTTTCCCTTATGGCTCTGAATAACCTTCAGATCTTCCCACAGCAGATCAGTTGTTCTTAAGACATTAGATAGTGGAGTGGGTAAATCTTTGAAGCACCATCCTTCAGCATGGTAATCTGGGATACTGAAATCACTGCTTTTAGTTGATCTGGCCTGATCAAACCTTCAAGCAATCTTTGCTCTTCAGTGTAAAAATTACTGAATGTTCTTGGGGACACCAAAGAAACTGGATGGGCTGATGCCACAGCTTGCTGTCTTCAGGTGAAATCTGGTTGATGGGACAAACAAGCCTGTTTTCTTTGTAGGTAACAACTTCAATGCTTTGGAACAAAAGGGTCCCTTCCTTAGGTGTTTCCTGACCTCTTGTTCTGGGAGCGGAAAGATGTAACTGGTACTTCATCAGCTAGTGGGATGGCTATACAAAGACAGTTTGTCTCTGTCTTGTATATCCCACATGTTTAACCTCCTTATCGAAGTTGCTTAGGAATAACCTCAAAGGCTGCTACTTCAGGCCCACAGAAATAACCCTCAGGGTCTTCATGATCAATGTTCAAATTGTCCACTTCCTTCCACGAATGGGTCTGACCTTCTATATGCCAGAAGCCCACAGTCGCTGCTACATAGTTTCAAAAGACTTCATACCTGGGAATGGAGCTGGACTTAATTGTAGACCTCTTGTTTCAAGGTGTGATGTTTTCTATATAGCATGAAGTGATGCCTGAAAAGGATCCTGAATTTAAATTACATTTTCAGTAGCAGAGAACTCCAGAGTTGCAATTATTGGAGATAGATAGTTTTTCTGCTTATCAGAGAGCAAGTCCTCAGCTTTGAGATACACTTTCAACAACTGCTAGCAAAAATGCTGTATCAGTCTTGTTACAAAAGGTTTTAGGATTATAAATGGGATTGAGAAGTACAGTGTCTGACCTTGCAACTGCATTGGGAGCAATACTTCTGATTTAAGTAGCCAGGAGCAAGATAACCTTGTGTTTGTAGATGCTTAGGAGAGAGCTGTCGACTTTCAGTCCTGTTCTTACTCATTGTCAGGTTTTCTCTAGAGAGTTTTGAAGAAGCAAATTTTCCTTCTAAATTCAGAACAAGGATTGTTACCAGGTTCTGTAAAATTCATATGGCATGAATTTCAGATTTTTATTGGTTTAATCCCTCTGTTAAAATGTAATATTTTTTTTTCTGTCCTTTTAAAATGAACTGTCATGAGTGCTAGTTACTTGGTGAGTATCTTTAAATAAGATTAGGGTAGTGTAGAAGTTGAAATACACTTCTACATTTATGGGATCACTGAGGTCTGTAATGGCTTGTATCTACACCACTCTGTGCCTGCTGGTTTGCAAACAGCGTGGAGTTTGGTGGCAACACATGTGGGCCGATCCAGTCCTGTTCTTGCCTTGGAGTGGTACCATCCTGCAAGCTTGATGTCAAAGACTGCATTTCACTTCATGGCCACCGTCACTGGTGGGCAAGACCAACAACAGGGAGGAAGTAACCATAGCCCACAGGGCACTGGAACAGAGATCAACTTGTTTGCCCCAAAGGGCATCTGCTGGGGCTGTGTGTGAAGTTTCATCTCTGCAGTTGTGCCCAGTTAGAAACCACAGTCCTGTCCTGAGAGTCAGTTACTCCTGCCAGGATCACTGGGTTGCCAGTGCCATGTGTTGAAATGCAGAGAGATTATGGCCAGCCACTGTCATCTTGACCCAAATACTCATTAGCATCTGGTGAATTTAAACCAAGTTATCTCCCACCTTATTATTTGCTACTCTCTCTGTGATCATATCTGCAACATTGAAGTGCCCTTGCATTATCATAGAGTAGCAGAATGGTTTCAGTTGGATGGTACCTTAATAAGAACCTCATTCCAACCTCCCTGCCATGGGCAGGCACACCTCCCACTAG
>VYZP01054837.1:0-14212 GCA_013400635.1 Hypocryptadius cinnamomeus
GAAGCAGTCCTTGGTGTTTAATCGGGGATTCGGGGAAGCATCGACAGTTCTTTTTGCCTGTGTGTTTTCAATTATGTGCTTATTTCACTCTCACACCGCCCCCGCCCCCTTGTCCCAGCAGCGGCTTGCACCTAAAAAGGACACCTGACCCGCTCTCGGTTTGTATTTCATTATTTCTCCCCACCCCTCAGACTGTCAGAATAAAGAAACGTGGGGAGCGGGTCGGGTTTTCGGCGTAAAGCCCCGCACAGCTGGGGAGCAGAGGCGGCTGTGCATCCCCTGGGCAGCCCAGCTGTGCCCCAGGCTGTCCATCGGAGCAGCTGCGCTGGCCACAGGCGCCGCGCTGCTCGCAGCATCGGGGGCACCCATCCTGTCCCCTCCGTCTGCTTCCTCCAGACCTCTAACTTTCTATTTGTGCGCTGAGCGACCAAGCATTGCTGACTTTAAGGGCCTCGAGTTCTTCCTTTGAGAGGCGTGTTAAAGCAATCACAGAACTTGAGCAGAAATAGGGTATAAACTAAACTTTTCCGTACTACCTTCAAGTATTGTAGCAGCTCAAAGTATTTACTACAATAGATAGAAAAATCGCTAAAAAGTAATGTTCACATGCTCCTTGGCTTATTCTTCTGGGGACTGTGGCTGCTGATATGTTAAAAATTGGAACAGCACCGGCTGACCAGGCTATGCTTTAGCATCCACCTTTACAGCGTTACCAGTGTCACATTTGCTGTATGTGCATCATCGCCATCAGCTGTGTCTCAGAAAAAAAGCTTTGTTGTCTTCATCACTTTTTGCAAGACAACACAATAAGCCACACACTGCTCAATTCGTCAACAGGAACAAGTTGTAAAAGTTTATTGCTGCACTAAAAATAAGCATAAATCAGCAGACCGGCTTGATTTTACTGTTTTATACTGAAAATTATCTTAAAAGCCTCTTTCTCTGTTGTTTCTGTGTCCATGGGAAACTTGCCAAATATTATACTGACTCTCCCACTATCATTTGCATACATTAAAAAATATAAGCCTAACTCGTTCACTATGGAATAGAAAATGTGCCCACATATAGCTCAAAGCTGGCTTGAGAGCAAGGATTTGGTGCATTCTTATCTTCTTTAACAGTTACCCTAGACGTTAATGTTCTTCTGGAACTGAAAAAGGTTTTTTGCATAAACATCTACTGTTGGAGAAACTTGCTGTTTAAATACTGAAAGCCAGATGATGACTTTGGTCTTCCACTGAAAATTTTACAACTATAAAAGAGTAGTTTTCTTTCTTTAATTTCTTTGAAAAAAATGTCAAAAACCTCCTCATCTGAACATTTTCTGACTCTCTATACAGGAATCATGGTTGCCGCCTTTCGGTGTCAAATGATACGTTGTGTATAAAATCAGTTCTAATTTATTCTAAGCCTTCTGAGTTATGTGCAAGGAAAAGACAGAAGTTTTCTGTTGGTTTAAGCAATGAGGTGCTTAGGTGATTTATTAAGCGAACTCGTATGTATTGCTGCTAACTCTTCTGGTTTTGTCATGAGTTTATAGTGTTTCTCTCAAGCAATCATTTCTTGGAACTGTGTAGTTTCATGATACTCCTCGCTTTTTTAAACAAAAATCTATTATGTTTTAGACATCACACAAGTATAAATTGTTTGTGAATATAAAGTAAATTTATTTCTAAGGCTGAAAAAACCTAACCAAAAAGAGTAATGAAATATAATTTATATTTACTTTAACCAGTCTGTATTCAAACTTATTTTAGGATTTTACTGGAACTTATTCTTAGTTTTCAGCTGTTTCAGTATTGTAATTTTTATTTAGAAATAAAGTAAATAAAAAGTAAAAAGTACTCACCCTCAAGTTTTTAAATTAAGTCTAAATAATTTTGAAAGTGCATATAATTTAATTTTATTTTATGACAAAAAAGACCCAATGTAAACACTAGCCTTTCTTGAAACATGGACTATCACTTCCCTCTGCCCCAGCCTTAAAAAAATCCCCAATTGAACAACAGACAAAACTATGCAAATCACTGGTTCTAGGGACAAAGTTGCAAAATAAAAATATAATTCAAAATAATAATTTTCTTAATATGTGTCAGTCTTAAAAAAGATAGGATTGCTTGCTTATCTTACACAGCTCATCAGTGTAAATCAGTAAATAGATATCAGCTGTTCATTGATAAAGTGTCTGTGCAAGAGAAGAAAAATAACTCCATTCATTGGTAATGTATAGCACGGAATTACTGTGGGAGGTTTTTAACTGAAGGCAAGTATGATTGCTAAACCTTGACTTAAACCATTGTAAAAGTGGTTTTGGGGAGAGTGGAAAACGTCTCTTAGATTTCCACTCTCCCTGTAACTGAGAATGGCTACAGCTCCTTTGTGTTGGTGACCACCATAGGTCAGCTCCACAGCCACTGGTTGTTATTATTATTATTTTCTCTGTGCTAGAAATACCAAGTCTTTCCATTACCACAGAAAAACATAAATATATTTTGGGTAAAATAATTTTAGACATATTTTTCCTACTGGCAAAGAAGGCTCTGAAACTATTTGGAAGCTAAAGCTAAACAGAAGAGTAAACCTTTAGTGAATTTGATGTGCTGCTGTTATATTTGTGTGGTCACCCAAAGAGTGACCTGTTAATGGTCTTATGCCAACAGATAGTCCCAAACATACAAAACAAAAATATTCTTACGTATTTTGGCAAAACCCCTGTATGTCACAGCACACGACACTATAGAAACCTTTAGGTGCTGCTGCATTAAATGACTGGTTAAGTACCTGGCATAAATTTTATAACACTTCATATAGCCCCATGCTCTGAAAGATGTAAGATGTCCAATTAATCCTTCATGTCAGAATTATTTAGGTTGGATTTCATACTGTGACTTCCTAGTCAGAAACAAAACCAAGGCAACCTCTCCATCAGAACCACAGACAAGACTGAAAAATAAAAGCAGCAGTTCTGGGTGGATGTGTTGGAGTTCTGTGTTGGAGTTCAAGACACATTTTCGGGGTTGGCAATGATTTGGCATGCCCAAATGTCTGGAAAGGAGTAATTAACATATGGGATATTCTACTTCCAGAAGATAAGGTCAAAATTATTTTCCACTTAAAAAAAAATTCTCAAAGGAAATATTATTCAAAGGAAAGCCTTCTTAGATCTTGATTCCTATACCTAGAAATGCATAAGAATAACACAATGCCTGTCATCAGGGCAGAAACTCGACCTTATTAGGTGAATGTCCACCCTTAGGGATTAATGTAAACCAAAAAAGGATTAGTAATTTCCATAGCTGCTCTCCCAGTTCTGTGAGTCACAAACTTTGAAGACATTTATGTTCCCCTGACCAGGTCACGATTAACTTTCTTCTGCTGGTGAAATTATCACACTCTGAGGTGAATTATCACACTCTGAGTAACAATCCAAAGTAATGAAATTTTTTTCATCCCTGCCCTGAATAATGAAAACTGGTTTCAAATGAAGATTTCTATGAGAATAAAGACCCCAAAACAATATCCTAACAAACACTCTTTATTAATTTCTTATGGTTTTAAAAATATAAGTATTTTAGTCTTATGATGGGTCTTATGTGCAGCTCTAAATTTCACTCCAATAGTAATCTAATTTACCCTTTAGTGACCCATTGCCAGGAAATTTAGTGTTGTAGTCTTATTGGCTGACAGACTGAAGTGGCCTTTACTGAACTGTAAGCATGACTAATTATTAGGAAAGTAGAGTGCAGAAACAGAATTTAAGAGATTTATAATATTTGGAAAACACATTTCCTATAATAACAACAGGGTTGGTTTTACATTCATGGCCATATGAGGCAGAGAACCCTAAGGGAAAAAAAGAAAAGCAGTGTTTACTGGAAGAGCTGAATGCCTAACAAAATAAAAAAATCACTAAGGTTAGCAATCCTGCAACTTCAGTACTTAGTCATGTGAGTGTGTGCTAACTGAGGTACTCCTAGCCAGAGGACATAAAAATGCTCTCCCAAACTGCTATGTGCAATTTTAACTAATAAGGCCAGTAATACAGATGGGCAAACCTCAAAAGGTTCAGAGTATGGACACTGTTCCAGTAAGCACACATGCACATTTGAGTGATTATCTCCTTTCGTGTTTGCAAAATTGGACTGGAATCCTGACAAAAGTGAGCTTTTTTCTCCAGGGATAATTCAGCACTTTTAGTCCTGACTGCAAAGCAAGCTCTCTTCTCTTGGGGTAATTCAGCACTTCTAGTCATGACTGAAAATGCAGACATGCAACTAAACCAAAAAAGACATAAACACACAGAAAAAAATTCTTTCCTTCTGAAAAAGATTGGTTATGTATCTTTTTTAATCCCCTTATCTCTAGTCTATCAGCATAAATACTGCGGAAAATTAAAAGAAGTAGCCTCCAACTTGCAATTTCCAAAACAACATTTAAAGTACATATATACAAGCATGTGCATTAGGAGAAACAGAAATAAAAACAGGCTTTGGGATGAAGAGGGAAGAAAATAATTAAGTTTCATATTTTCTTCAAGTGATCTCCTAATGTTTGAATATTTGGTACCTGAAGTTACATCAATTATCAAGACCAGGAGACTCCTAAATATACACCTATATATATAGCAGGAGACTTTCATCCATTAAGACAGAAAATATATTTTCCAAGGTTTTTAATCCAAACTCACAATACTAAATGATAGTGTTAATTGAATGTTGAATGATTTAGACTATCATATAAATTTCACTTTAGCTGAAGCCGAAATTTCTAGGCAAAAAAGTAGTATTGTGGTTTTATAAAAAGGAAATGCTGTACAGATACAGATATTCACAAACCCAACATGAACATAATTATTATGGAAAACCAGCACCAGGTAGACACTGAACCACATCTGATTAAAACTCAGGCAACACACTACTGAGAGTCCTGTATGCAGGGACTTCTCTCTATGGAAAAAAGGAAGCAATTCTGAATATTCAGTTGTTTAGAAAATATTTTATTTGTTTCACAAAAAGCAATGAAAAATAATGTTTGATACCAGCTCCATAGAAATCTGTAAGATCCAGGATGTTCACCTAATTGTAGGCACTCAACCAAGTCAGGAAATTCAGGTGCAAGACTTGCTAGAATCCCTCTGCCCACAGTAAAATAAAGGAAACTGAATGTCTCTGTACAGGGACTTCCTTTTCTAGATAATTTGAAAGGAAGTGTTTTCATATGTTAAATAATCAACTGTAATTGCTTATGACTATAATGTTTATGCTGTTTGAATATATGCTGACATATTTGTATCTGGTTGTATAAACCTATCCTCAAAGGAAATTTGGTATTCCTGCCCTGGAACTAAACACATGTAGACTGCTCCAGTCAACATGAGTGCTTTATTTCTCTCCCCTTCTGTGAGATATAGGTGATTCAGGAGAAGTGCTTAGGAAAAATGCATCCACAACATTAAAAATCTGTCAGCTTGTGACCTTAGTGATGCTTGCACAACTTCTATATAATCATGAGAGCATTACATTCAAACAGCAAATATAATAAGGTGGGACAGATGATTTGGAAGAAGTTTCAAAAAAATAGAACAAAGGTGAAAAGCCAGAACAATGTCTTTTGTGGTTAAAGCTGGAAAAATATTTTTAGGGTACCGGTGTTTTATGAGGACTTGAGGACAAATGGTTCATGTCTGATACAAAACAGGCTGGGAGTCTGGTAGATGTAAAAATCAAAATGGGGGGATGGAAACAAAGCAGCACACCAAGAAAATCATCTTTGCAAAGTCATCTTGGATTGGTATTCAGAGGCATAGCCTGAGTGTGACTGTCTAAGGGAAAACACTAAGGTAACTGAGAAGGGAAAGAGTGACAGTCTGGGTGGAAATGAGAGTATACGAAATGCTGCATCTTTGAGAAGTTATTTAGAAACACATCTTTGAGAATTAAGCATACCCTGGTAAAAGGATCTAGTGGAAAACCTCCTGGAGAATTTTCCCAGTCTGCAGTGACTTGCAGGATGGTTCATTCCTGTTTAGCATAATCGAGCAGAAGTTAGTCCAAGTGAGGGCTTGGATTTTTAGCCCTGCTGTGCCTGAGTTCATAGCTAAAGAGCTGTGAGGAGGCATCAGAGACAGTCTGAGAGTGCACTGAACAGGAGCAGTCCAAAATGTGTCTTCACAGATCATCAGCATAGATGGAAATCAAATTTAAGTATGAAATCATCCAAAGAGGTGTGAAGCATGAAAAGAGTCCAGAACCAGAGCCCTGTGCAGCAGTTTGTAGTGAAAGGTGAAGGGGGGAATTAAAGCATTCAAGGTTCACATGGTTAGAACCATTTGAATTGTAGATGGAGACACCGGGGAGAATGACATTAAGGATATTACCATCCAACACGGCTTTTGGAAGAAGAACTTGTGTCAAAGTCACCAAAGTTCAAATGAAAGTCTGAATTCAGCATCAGTTGTGTGGTTTGGATATGAAAATTTGGTCAATTTTGGAAAACGTGATGCAGTGGAATATGTAAAGAACAGGAATTGGGTTACTGTGAATTTCCTCTGGCAGGAAGAGATGGAGAAAGGAACGGCAAGGAAGGAAAGAGGGACGGAAAGATTTTCGGCAATGGAAGGTTTTTGAGCCTATTTGTAATGTAAAGTTGAAGTCTCAGAGGCAAGGAGGCCTTCCTGGAGCTTGGAGAGAGCCACTCTTCTTTCATCTAAGGGACAAAGAAGAAAGTGAGCTGGTCACCAGCAATGAGGCAGATGCTGAGACAGAGGGAGCTTTTTGATGTCTGTATAGGAAAGATACTAAAAAAAATATTGCTTTTTCTGTGACAGCTCTGTGAGAAGAAAAAGTAAAAATGTACATAGAAAACAAAGACGTCTTTAAAAGACTTTCCAAAATAAGATACACAGATTTGGGGAGAAATTTGAAAATGGCAGATAGGTTGGTATGTTATACACACTTCTCAGTGCTACATCACTGCATGCTTATGTGAAGTCAGCCTGGACAACCTGGATGCTTATATAGTGTCTGGATGTGCCTCCCATCCAGAGCCTGAAATTTCTAAAAAAATGCTTGGGGAACAACTTTCAAAAGCAACTCTGTCAAATCTGTGAATGCTCTATATAAAAAAAATTTGAAAAGTAGGTTTCTGATGGCATGAAAAACGTATGAAAAAGAAATCAACTCTACAGCTGCTTCTTATTAACACTATCTTCAGGAGTTTTTATAAGCTGTAAAATAGAACATGCCAACATTGTCAGTTATAATTAAGCTTCCATTTCAAGATTCCTTTAAAAAATAGACATAAAATTTCTACACCAAAGGTGAATAATAGTCTTTTTATAAGTCTTTCTGACATAAAATGATTTTGAGGTTTAAGGGCAAACTATTTTAAGGACCAAAAGAACCTGTGGACTCTTCTAAAGTTCACTGTCGTGGCAATTATTTAAAATATCACATAAAACAACATTTCTTACTGTAAATTAACCTAGATGACCTAAAGTTCATGAAATTACAAGAAACTACATCAATTAAGGTCCTGGTCTTTTACCTTTACCATTTCTTCATTCCTAGCTTTGTTTCAAAGAGAAAAGGGTTCTCTACTCTAAGGTAAGGTGTGTCTTGTGGATATTTCAAGGGTATTTTCTTCTTTTCAAGAATCTATTTCTTTTAGAAGGGTGAATTTTACCTTTGAAATTGCATGGGGAAATAAAATTTATCTTTAACCGAAGACTCATTACTCCTGCATATTATTAGGTACATACAAAATGTAAAATTTTCTGGGCTCACCGCCCATACTAATCTCAATACAAAGTTCAGCCTCTACAGAAGCATTTTTATCCTGTGATTTTAAACTTCAAATTTTATAGTTTTCATCTGGCAGGAGCTTAACTGAAATTGAATTTTGAAATTCCCACAGACCTCATTACAAGAAACTAATTTTGTTCTGAACAAGAAATAAATTAAGAAAAATCACTACTGTAAGACTTGCACTGATGTCATGCAGTTCCATTATAAACCTTTCATTTCTAATTGAAAATTCTCAAATCCAAAGACTGACCTGTTTAAATCTTCCAAGTACAGCCAGGGCTACTTTCTAAGGTCTTCCTTGCATCTTCTCATTCTTTAGACTTTTTTAATAAATAATGCCTATTTCCTTAAAAAAAAATTAAAAGATTGATAATCCAAACTACACACCTCCTGGAACCAAACCATGAAACTTTTCAATTGAGGTAAAAAAACATCTTTATAATTCAGACATGAGTCCCAGATGCAAATGTAGGAAGCAAACTTAAATTTTACTTAAAGATCTCTTTTTCTACTTCTGTTACCCATAAGTTGCCTAGATGTGTATGTATATACTTACGCAGAGAAAAAGAAACCAAGGGACTTAAGTGATCTGCATGATTCTGTATTTCCAAAATTAAATTTCCTTCACACATTTGTGAGTGACAGCAGGCACAAGATGTATCTTGATATGTTAGCAACTGATGGAGTGAAGAGAACTTTATTTTTTTGTGTGTTGTATACTGTTTTTAGCCTAAACTATTGAAGAGAGCAAATGAGTTACCTATGAAACACTCAAGGCAGTGTGGGAAGTAAAGGCAGTTCCTGTTTTTAACACAGAATTCCCATGCAAACTCACTATTTTCCTGTGTTCTTGTAAGCCATATGTTACATAAGATGATTCCAGAGCATATGTTTTAAAATGAGACCATTTTCAAATGTCAGACACAGCCTATGGCTACAGACCACACATATATCAAAATTAGCTAATTCACTGCTGATATCTAGTAACAAAATGGGGAAACTCTCCCCCACACTTTTTATATCTTTAGTCAGTCACATGTCAGGAATTTATTGTTTTCATTTAACTTTTTCTCTTTTGGAAAGAAGAAGAGGTAAGGCCAGGTTACTCTCTGGGAGCAGTCTGTTTATTGCAGCAGACACCAGATTTAAATCAATGTGCCCCACTACAGATCTGATTCCCACCCTTGCTTTTTATAGAAAAAAAAAAAAAAAAATTGAATTACTATAGAGCTTAGGGTGTTGAGCTGGATCCACCTTTCTCAGGCCATGCCTTCCCAGCTGGGCACTGTCAGATTCAAGATTTTAGCAGAACTAATTAGCTCAATCACAGCATGAGTTAATGCAACTGGATGGGCTTCAAACTGAAGCTACCTTCCACCCATCTGTCTCGAAGAACAGGCAGAGGACTGAGCTCTGCCTGTGTGCTGCCCTGCCTTAAGCCTCCAGTGCAGGTTTGCCTCCAGCCTCACACTCCAATTCATAGTGTGAAATTAAAGTGGGAAAATCTAAGTAGGCTACAAAGATATAAAAGTAGCTTGGTGTTGCTTAGGTGCATTTGCCATCCAATACACCACTTCCCACTCTTTGTTCTAGATTAATTGAAAGTACAAATTTTGGTCTCTCTCATAACTGCATTGCACAGCCAGTGCCTATTTTTGTGCATAATTTTCAAAGTCTACATTTGCTATGAAGTGAGAGACGGAACAGGTTTATTGCAAGCAGACAACTGTAATGATTTGCCTTGAGCTAGAGAAAATTTTCAGTGCATGTTAATGCATTAATTTGAGTGGCTGGGACTAAAGCTAAAACAAGTATTTGCAACTGTACTAATGGCTGGATAGCAGTTCTTCACTGAACTAATTATACTGCCAGGGGCTTTAGTCTCAGGAGGGTCAAAGAGAAGTCGTAAACACAACTGAAATGAGGAGCATAATCAGCTGCTGCTGTGGAAGAAAAGGAAAATCAAGAATTTGATTTTGCTGGCTCTTAGACTTAGAATTTTAACTCTCTTGATTACTTCAGGCTCTTTTTCATGCCCCTGGGAATATGTCATGGAAATAGAGCAAGGAGGAGGGGAGCAAGGGCAAAACAGGCAACCTGACCTCCATCTAGGACTGGAAGAGCCCCCCCATTATGTGAGTCTGGGCAGGGCTGGCCATGCTGGGAATGTGCTGACTCCATCTACTGTCCCTGGCCAATGTAATGGGGATCTCTGATATTCCCTTCACATTTGTCAAGGTCTCCAGGATAAGAGATCAGTAACTTCCTTCCCACAAGGAGTACAATGGTCTCTGAACAACAGCTGCATTCATAAGTGGATGTTATTTGAGATTTAATTGAGATTTGTAAAATTCTCTGGAGTCTTAAATCCATTAGCACAGCTTACGCTGAAAAGTAATTGACAGCACTTTGTCTGAAAGCGCCAGTCAGGCTCTTCCTCCTCCTCCTCTTCCTCCTTGCTCAGGGCCACATCTCAGTGCAAACAGCAACTCTTCCCATGGCTTGTGGTCCCACAAAGAGCAGCTCAAACAGCCCTGCTGCTGCAAGAGGCAATGCTGCAGCTGCACAGCCCTGACCGCAGCTCCACCAGAGGGGTTTTGTTTCCCGTCCTCCTCCTTGCCTTCCATGAGTAGCTGGGCTGCAATCTGAGACAAATAGTTGCACTGTGTCTGCTCGCTGCGTGAGCCGAGGTGAGCTGGGGAATGGTGGCTGCCAGGTTCCAGATTGATGGCGTGTCGAAACCCCAGAGCAAGATATGTTGGCAGCAAAGTGATCCTCCATGGGGAATCCAGCATAATACACTTTCCAGATTTCTGGGCCAGCTTCCAATTTCTCACTCCTATGTAAGCAACAACTATCCCTCATGAGGGAGAAGAAGGGCCCTTGCACTTGCTGCTGCTGATTGCCCTAATAAATGTGTTTAACATATGTATGTTTATAAAGCAGCCATAGGGAAGCAATTTGACTACCTCTTTCCACATATATCTTCCTTCTGCCTGCCTGAGGGCTGGCACAATGCCAGCCTGAAGACAATGCAGTATAAACTTGACAGCCATCTATTCATGCATATGGACAGAAAGAACACTGTTCCTTTGAGATTACTCCTCCTATACTAAGCACGCTGCCAAATGAAATTACAATACACTTTCCATTTTATGATGCAGATAATCAATGTTACAATATTTTTGTTATCCCTGAATATTGGAATTTTTTTTTTTATTCTTGAGAAAAACTGAGCTGTTGTGACTGTATTGAACACTGTAGGTCTGAACCAGTTCCCCTGACTGCTGTGCAAGATCTCAAAAGGCTCATTCCATAGTTAACATTTCTCCGGATACTTTGTCATGGGTATTGCTGTGTTCAACCAAATTTAAATTTCTCTGTCTTTTAAGGAGCTTTTGCCAAGGCTAATTGAAGCTTCTCTCCAAACTCTGCATCAATTTGACCAAGTCATGACAGCTGCCTACATTTGGCTTTGGCCTCTGAATAATTCTTTGGTGAAATATTAAAAAAATAAGCAAAGTATATATCTTAAATTAGGGTAAAGTGAATTAGTTGCCTTTAAACTGGCAGATGATGGGGTTTTTTTTGTAGGTGTTTAGGGTGCTCTGATTAAGGAACTTAGGCATACCCTAACCACAGTGATTAAAATGTGCAGCCTGTGCTACGGTCACCTTGAGGTACAAACATCTCCAAAAGCTGAATCATACCTCTTTAGATACAAGTCTAGGATGATTTAGATACAAGGTAAGATGAACTATCTTCTGTGAGAAAATTTTTTCCATTGACTCTGGAACAACACTAGAGTCCTGTATTTTTGACAAATAAAATTTTTTGAGGCTAATTCAACCCTAGAGCTGTACTAAATTTATAAGAGTTGCCTAAATTTAGCAGATCCTGATAAATCCTACTTGCAAAGAATCTTTCCATTATTCACCTTAGGAGCTCTTGGGATTACCCTACAGGTAGCCCCAGGGTTGAGTAATGAGGCAGCATTTTAAGAAATCAGTCTAAGAAGAGCCTCCTTCTTTAAGGAATTACTTGCTTAAGCCTGCTTGCCACTGTTACATCAATTTATCATAATTCATTAAAGTAATAATGCCATTGTATTGGAAAACAGCCCTACCAAGTATGTCACTGGGAGATGTGACTGGAAGATAAAGAATAATTACCAGAATCAGAGCTGGAAACTTGATCTTGGACTATATAATGTGCAAGCTGAGANTCATGAAGTCTTACATTATATATCTATATATATATATATAGATATACATACATACATATATATATATATACATATATATACATATATATATATATAAAATTTTCACCCCTAGTTTTCAGGTTAAATTTAGAGTTATTGCCTTCCTCTTCAGCATACCTTGGAGTGAAGAAGTTCCTACAGAACAGTTGATTGACCTTTGTAATACATAGAGAAGCAACATTCAGTTAAATGAGGAAGCTGTTATAGGTTAGACATCCAGCTCTATTCTGTTGTTCAAATNAAAGCTGAATCATACCTCTTTAGATACAAGTCTAGGATGATTTAGATACAAGGTAAGATGAACTATCTTCTGTGAGGAAATTTTTTCCATTGACTCTGGAACAACACTAGAGTCCTGTATTTTTGACAAATAAAATTTTTTGAGGCTAATTCAACCCTAGAGCTGTACCAAATTTATAAGAGTTGCCTAAATTTAGCAGATCCTGATAAATCCTACTTGCAAAGAATCTTTCCATTATTCACCTTAGGAGCTCTTGGGATTACCCTACAGGTAGCCCCAGGGTTGAGTAATGAGGCAGCATTTTAAGAAATCAGTCTTCTTTAAGGAATTACTTGCTTAAGCCTGCTTGCCACTGTTACATCAATTTATCATAATTCATTAAAGTAATAATGCCATTGTATTGGAAAACAGCCCTACCAAGTATGTCACTGGGAGATGTGACTGGAAGATAAAGAATAATTACCAGAATCAGAGCTGGAAACTTGATCTTGGACTATATAATGTGCAAGCTGAGAGACTTGTGGACCTGCTTAGCCAGGAAAAGGTGACAACAAGAATACATTAAAAAGACCTACAAATATGGAATAGCTTTTTTTCCTCTGATACAGGAGTTAAATCCTATCTCATGAGTTGATACTTTGCTGTACTTAAGGTGAATTGTGCTGTATGTGAACTAAGACACTGCTTTCTTTAAATTCTATTTAAGGGAAAGGACATCTGCAAGGTGAGTATGTCTCTCCAGGTAGGCAAGGTACCAGTATGAACAAATGGTACTCAGACTGCAGTCAGNAAAGCATGGAAAAGAATATAAAAGATGTGTAAATATTGGCTTCCTCCTTGGTCATTTAATACTAAATGGAAATTGTCCTATCACTTTGCATGCTATGTGATGAATGGTGTGGAGATATTAACACAAATGACAAGTCATGAAAATAAGGACATATGTGTAGAAATTATTTTAAATGTTCTTGCTATTCTTGGAAAGAAAAGTATTGTCTTGAGTGAGTGGGTTCACAAATAAATATTTACAAGTTTTAAATTTAATAACAATTATTAGGCACTTATTTTGCTCTTTAGAAAAATAGACAATTTATGGAGATATCGTCAAACAATATATTTTTAAACAGTACACATCCTTGTTGTCTATATTAAGTGAATGCTCGAGCAATAGGAGTTTGAATAGAACTACATTACACTGAAGCACATTTACACAGTACTGTAAGTGACATTGTGCACCCTCAGGTTCATCATGAAAAGCATTAAATAGACTATGAGCTTTTGGATTATGAATATAGTTTCTCCACATTTAATGTACTGTCCTTTTTTTTCTGGACCAATGTATTTTCTGGGAATACCAAAAACAATTGAGTATTGCCACAAATATGTAAATGAATGGGTTATTAAGACATTTTATTTTATAGACATCTTTCCTTATTTATTGATTTCTCTCACAAATCTTGATAATTTGTTTGCATTTGCTGTTTAATAATGACCAGTTTCATTGAGTGTTGCAGTTTAACCCCAGCCCCACACAGCCACTCCCTCCCTCCCTCCTCCCTGATGGGACAGTGAGAGAATTGGAAGGGTATAAGTGAGAAAAGTCCTGGGTTGAGACAAAGACAGTTTAACAAGTAAAGCAAAAACTGTATACACAAGCAAAGCAGAGCAAGGAATTTATTCCCCATTTCCCTTGGGCAGGCAGCTGTTCAGCCATCCCCAGGACAGCGGGGCTCCATCACACGTGATGGTGGCTTGGGATAACAAACACCAAAATTCTGAACACACACACACACACACACACACACACACACACACACACACACACACACACACACACACACACACACACACACACACACACACACACACACACACACACACACACACACACACACACACACA
>VYZP01054837.1:14352-30841 GCA_013400635.1 Hypocryptadius cinnamomeus
ACACACACACACACACACAGAGACACACAGACACACACACAGACAGACACACAGATGCACAGACAAACACACAGTCAGACACACAGACACTGACACACGGCACACAGACACACAGAGACACACAGACACACAGAGACACGGCTTCCTCTTTCCTCCCTTGGCTTTACACAGTGATCACAAAGCCAAATGGTGTGATCATATCTCAGCTGTTTGCTAACTTTTTTTGTCTCTAATTTTATTTTGGTAACAAAACCTCAATACCAAGTATCAGAACTTCCAAGACATTTAACTGTAAGAAAACATCTTTCATTAAGCTTAGCAGAAAGAAAACTGACACAGAAGTTCTTAGGCAAACCAAATAATTCCAAACTACAAGGAAAACCGTTTTAAAAAGAAATTAGTTTTACTTTGGTTTGTGCTAAGTGACATGCTGACAAAAAAACAACTCATGATTCATAGTGTGCAATTCTTACATGTACACATTGATAAAAATTTCTCCTCGTTACAAATTGTTTCTGTTGCACCCTTTGATATGAATCTTAGCATCTTTTGAGGTTAGTATTTGTAGCATTGAGAGCAATGCTCGTAATGTATGTCAGCATTTGGTCAGCTAGGTCAGCTGTCCCAGCTGTGTCCCCTCCCAGTCTCCTGTGCACCCCCACTCTCCTCACTGTGGGGGTGCAGTGAGAGGCAGAGCTCAGAGTCACTCAGGAGTGCTGGAGTTCACTCTGCAGCTCAGCAGTAACCACAACATCCCTGAATCATCAGCACTGCTTCCAGCACAAATCCAAAACACAGCCCCATACAGCTACTGAGAAGAAAATTAACTCTACCCCAGCCAAAACTAGCAGGTTGTGCTACTCCAGCAAAGCTCTGCTGGGTCACATGAGAAGTTATTTATATGTACTGTGCAAACCATCCTCATCTCACAGAGAGCCACCTTCCTGTTTTCCTGTTATTAACTCAATGTCCTGAATATTTTTTTTAAAAATTCGCTTATATAGATAGATAGATAGATATAGATATATATATACATGCATATAGTGATCATACCTGAAATTCAGCAGAGCTGTTTCAAAATCTGAATTAGAAAGGAAGTGTTTGTTTTTAAAGATAAATTGACACACAGAGATGTAAACATAAATCTGATCAGACTGCAAGAAAATTAATGAAGAAGTTCTTAATGTGCTTTGCTTTGAATGACAGGCCATTTCTATTTGACAACTCAGTCTTTAGTAATGTTTTCAAAGTATTCATTAGTGACACAAGGCTAACTTAAAGCTTAAAACTGGGTCCTTGCCCCAGTGACACTGTTTTAAGAGGTGAAGTAACTAATAAAAGGCAAGAAAGAGGAAAACCCCCTATTTGTAGCCATTATTAATGGCAAAATCTGTTTCTGTTTAAGTATGTATCACTGCATATTGTATGTGAAAAAATGCAAGACAATTATTCCACATCCAGAAATGTTTCACCTCTGGGGAAACACTCAGCAGTGGCCATATTTTTCTACTGTTTTTTTCTTTAAGAATGTGAGAGATATTGTCCACATTTGTCAAAACTGTCTGTATTATTTTTGCTGTACTTTTTGCTGTAACACTCAGCTATATATTTGCCATGGAAAGATTCTTGACCGTGGGATAACATCTGAAAGTCTAATGCAGCAATGTCCTGAAGGCACTCAGTCATTGGAATCTGCAGTGGTCTTAATGCTAAACTTCTTTTTAATCTTTTGGAAACATGAGTATTGTCTGCTATGAAATCTTTTCTTTATATACCATTAAAACCTATGATTATTTAAAAATAGATGTTATTTGTATTTTAGTGCAAACCTAAAATTTGTGTACTTTCCTGTTTAAAAACAATGACTAATTAAGCATGAATGCTATAAGCTATTTCACTTTCTAGTATATCGCAGGGAAAGAGAAGAAGTTTTCTATTTCTAGATTTCAAATGTCAAAAAGACATTTGCAGAAGGATTAAAATATCTAAAATGCTGGCAAAATATGTTGTGTTTCAGTATACAGAGTATCTTGAATTCCTCCTGGCTCCATTGATAACTAATAATGGAACTTTGCTAGATTGGCATTTCTGCAAAAAGCATGCACTGGGGCTGATTTCTGTGATAAACTCCTAATAAAAAGCTTGTAATTTAGTCATCTTGCACCATGGAGAGCCTTATACTGAAAAGGAAAAAAATCAATAGCAGAGTTTTACTTGCTCAGTAGTCACAGACAGAGCAGCCTGATGTGTCAAAAAGAAGTTTCTCCCTTATACTATATCCTGAACTAACAAATGGCAGCGTGCCAAAGAGCACATGTTAAGCAAATGTATTACTTCTGGCATGCCAAAATTTTAATGTCTATAACTTAAATTTGGGGTCTTTATGGTTAGTTGTTTTTTTTTTATTGGTTAGTGGTTTTTTATTTCATTTTGTTGTGAGTGTTTTTGTGTTTTTTTTTCTTCCCCCAAAAAATTGTAACAGAGAAGAATTGTATCAATGCCTTACAATGTAAGAAATTATTTCTGCGTAAAAAACTGCTTTGCTTTTTCAAAATGGTGTCTACCAGAGTAGAAAGAGTGGGTTTCAGTTGACTTATCTTCCTGCTACGTTCAAAATCCTCTTTCATTTACTATGAAAATAAGCATGAATTTATTGTTCTGTTGTATTTCCCCAAAGGAATAACTAATTTGCCAAGATTGTGAGGGGAAAAAAAAAAAAAAAGTGGGAAATATTATTTATCTGATATTTCTTTAATCTTCATTACTTTCTGAAATTATGATATAAATATAAGCTGACTGGTGAAAATTCATGCAGAAATTAGAGTAGACAGGGAGTAGAAGCTAAGGAGAGGTGATTTAAATTTACTAGGAATTATGTGCATTTGTCATTTTAGCAAGGATATTGGTATGTGTTTTAAAGGTGATGTATAGGGGAACTCATTTGGTGTAAAGGTAAGGAGCCAGAGTCCATTTCTGCTGTTACATAAACCACTATATGTCTCAAATACTTAATAAGAATTAGCTGTCAGCAGAATGACAGCCAATGACACCTACACTACAATTGTATCATGCTTGACCATTTAAAATTAGATTAATAGTAACCTTCAGGTCTAATCTAATGCTTTCTTTAATGTCTTAGAACACCCGTAAAATATGGAGACTTACTTTGTACAAAAAGAGAAATAAATCATATTTTTACCTGTGTGGGTGCTTGTTTCAGAGTAAATCACAACTAAACTTATCCTGCTCTGTTCTGTTCAAACCTAACTCAGTTTTCCTAAAAAAAAAAAAAAAAGAAATAGTTGAGTTGTGTTTGGATGACATATATTGACATTACACATGCATTGTGATATTGCAGGAAACAATATAACATCCTAAGAGAAAAAGAAGAAAAGGACATGGCTATACTTATTAATTCATAGTAGAGCTATGATTAATTCTGCCTCTCCACCACAAAAAACAATTCTGTCAAGGTCATATTTTATCAGGTGGATTCGGAGCTCCTTCCTGCTTCGTTTATCCAAACAACCACTGCTGACACAGCCCACTGCATTTGCGGGGTCCTGGATTAGGCTGGGATGACCACATGGCTGACAGACACTCCTTGCAATACTTATGTTTTTTGAAATGAATGATAGAGCTTTTTCTTCCTCACATTCCCTGCTTCAAGCCACCCTCAAAAAATGGTAATTCCAGAAGAGCAAGAAAGAAGCCACAGTTCAATGCAGGGAATGTCAAATGTGCTGGCAGAATGAATAAATATGTATCCACATATCTTGCACAGTGAAATACAGACTTCAAAACAGAAAAATCTGAAGTGATCTCTATATTCACTTGGTCTTCACTTCTAAACAAAATGTGCAACTTGCACAAAATATTTCAAAATATTATTTTAAAATGCTCAATTTTCTGAAATATAAGAGATTAGTCATACATTTCTAGGAAACAAATTATTTCTATGAAATCTTCCTGTCTTATTTTTTATTTATACTCTACCCCAGATTTGATAAGACTGTCAAATATTGGCCTTATGTAAAAGAATTGGCAAAATTTTAAAGGAGGAAAGTAATCCTGTAATAGAAACAGAATTTCTCCTTTAAGTCTCATGTATTATATGACTCTAAGGTTCACATTTCTCTAATATTCTCTCTTTTTCTGCATTTGATTTTTGTAATTGATGAAACAACTTCAGTTACACAAAATATTTATTTCTCTCAGCTTCTCATTTCTAACTTCATATCAGAGAGAGGGGAGTGAAGGAGAAGAAAAGATATCAATGATGTAGAAAGATAAACCAACCAGCAGCCCCTAGAGTGTTCTCATGACATCCACTTTTTATTCAGTTATCTTTTTATTTTCTAAAAAGGCTTTTTCACTGAAATAGCTGCCCACGTGCCTTTCAGCAGGCAAATGGCCTTGTAGCCAACACACAAAAGCCTAATCACATTTCTCCTCTTGCTCTTTAGTGAGGTCCTAAGTTGAGATAAATGTGATCTGTGGCAGATGGCTGCAGCGCTAACGAAGCCCAGGTCAGTGTGAGACTGAGTGAGAGCTGTGACCAGACAAGGTCAGGAGCCTGGCCCCAGTTCTGCTAATAGCAGCATGGAGCTCTGCTGCTGTTCTGGCACAGCGGCAAAACTCAGCCCTCAGCTCAGGCACATATGCTGGGAAGAGCTTTCTTCACCTGAGCTCTTTTAATAACCCTCCATCACTATGAAATATCTGACCACTGGGGACTTGCCTGGCAAGTCTAACAAATTAGGGCTGCCTTTACAAGTAAACAGCTATGCCTGCCAGTGATTTCCATCTGTCCAGCACTGCCAGGTTCATTATGAGCATCAGGAGATGGAGTTAAACAGATGGCAGGAAATGTGCTTGGCCCTTGCACTCAGGAGAAGAGGACAAGAGGCAATTGCTTTGCATAACATCCCTTTCCCTTCATTACTTCACATTATAATATGTAAATAGTCACCCCAGGAGGAATTTAAAAAGCACTTAGCATTGAAATATAAGGGTGCTACATGGAGAGAGAGAGAGAAAGGAAGGGATGAAGTTTCCACTCTTTGCAAAGCAGCATTTGCTTCCCAGCCCCTTCCACCCCCAAAGAGGTTTCAAGGGCTGCTTTTATTTCTGACACACTAAATACAACTACTTCTAAATGTGTCTCTCTCATTCTCTTTCTCTGGCTGTCTCCAAAGGCTGCAGGAAGCTGTCAGGCAGCAGCTTGCAATGCAGGAAGGTCCAAATGTGTGTGTGAGATATGTGGAGTGTGCAGCTTCAGCCAGGCAGGCTCTGCTCAAAGCCCTCCCCGAAGACCTCCTTCTGGTTTTTTTTTGTGTGTTTTTTTTTGTTTTGTCTTTTTTGTGTTTTGTTTGTTTGTTTGTTTTTTTGTTTTTGTTTTGTTTTGTGATTTTTAAAAAATTTTATTTTTGCTGTTGTTGTTTTTGTTTTTGTTTTTGAGTTGACATTGGAAGTGCAGAAAGCCTGCAGGCTGGTAGGGAAACATCATTAAACACTGCCCCACACAGGAGTAAAGAAAATCATCCAATTTTCATATGGAAATTTTAGCATCCTTGGATTAAAGCAAGAACACAAATAAAGCTGCATAGGACTTAAACCTCAAAGTAGGAAACTTATTTCTATACTGTGCCCTGCCAGAGAACTATTAGAGGACGCTAGGTCTTTCTGGGTCTAAACAAAAACAAATAAAACTTAGAAACAAACAGCTGAAATCATTGGATGGAAGTATTTGGATGGAAATTAGGTTGTCTGAACATGGATCCAAACTTTCTGGAAGACTGGTAGTCTTTTTTATGTATTATTATTATGCTGAATATATTGAGGCCCATCTCAGCTGAAGCCTGCAATTGCTGCTGTAAAACAAGGAACAAAAAGAAGCAAGAGGAGAAGGTAAACACACAAGAGGGGTAAGATGCCTGGCTTCAGTGGGCTGATATCAGCTATGAATCTGATAATCTGGCCCACCAAGTTGTGTCTTTTCATCACATATTAAAGGAATAGATTACATTTAAAAAAAAAAATTAATAAGGAAGACAAAGTACAGTGGCAATAGTCTGTCAAGATTTTCCTCTTCATTGAAGCATCTGGAGTTCATATAATGACTAGAAGATACACAATACTCAGTAGTATTTAGACACTTAAAAATGCAATCTGGGCAGCTTCTCAGAGGAAGGACACTGCAGAGTAATATCATCAGGTCTGGGAGGAGTCCAAGTAATATTTTGAATCCTGAACAAATACTGGAGCATAAAGAAGTCTGTGGATATGATGCATGTAAACACACAAGTCAGGAGGGTACCAAACAGCAGCTGCCAGCACACTTTCTCCAAAAGGGAATTATATACCTCAATTAAATGCCCTGTAGTTGCAGTCTGATGCCCCCTCTGCTCCAGCTGAGAGCAAATGTTCAGAGGTCTGCAAAGAGTGTTGTATTTTAACAGAGTTGTGAGAAAAACTCTCACAGAAGAATAGGAAAAAGGTTTCACACTTGCCAGCTTTCTGATGTAGACTGTTAGGTTTCAGGATGGCTAGCAGCCTAGGCTACCAGATGTTCAAAAATCCCAGACAAAAGACCATGGTGTCAACAAAGAAAGGCTCTCCTGCACACCAAGGACAAAGCTGCTCTGCCTTGCACAGTCCAGGCTTGTCTGCAATACAGGAGGCTTGTCACACATGTGCACATCTACTGAGCCTCCAAGATATGTCCAAAAATGAGACTCATAAAACCTACTGCCTGTGGACCTGCCAGTTTTGACAGGTCTGAGTCTGGAAGCTGCATACAGAGTGAAAGGCTCCTCTGTGCTTGTAGAGGCAGGAGGTGGCACATCCAAACATTAGGTCTCAAACCTTCCATGACTTCTCCTTAACAAAATTCATAAAACATGAATGTTTCCCCCTTGATCATCTTTACCACCTTAAATAAAAACCACTCCACATCCTGTCATGAAACATGGTGTCAGTGTATTTTCCACACAACTTTTCTCCCCTCCTCCTTGGTTTCTTCTCTCATTATCCAATTTCCTACTTCTGGCTGAAAGAAGTCACCAAACTGAATTTAATAGGTATGTTTACTATTTTCTTTTTGTTGGCCTCGGTGCTTCACTCTACACTTTGACTTGTAAGAATTTAATTTGTATTTTACTGTCTCTTACCAGGCAGCTATGGTTATGGTATTTCCAGCTTTAGAAGCATTTCTGCCCAACGGCTCAGGCACCCTGCACACCCTTGCTATTAAGAACACCAGTGAATCCTTTCACATCTTCCTCCTTGCAAGGTTAGACGTGGTTTCTGGGGGTCTCTTATCCCACACAGGAATTGCCTCCACACTATATTCAGGGATCAATTGATATTCTTGCTTCTAATTAGTGTAAGATTTCTTTGTACCTTCTAGGCCATTCTCTTTTACACAGCCTAGCATCCTGATTAATTTTGGCATATGCTGCTCCCCTTGTCAAACCCAATTATACTGTAGCCCCTGTTACTTAGGGGTTTGACAGCAGTTCATAGAGCAATTTTTATTTGGGATGAGATTAGACTCTCCTGCTCTAGTTTTGGAGATGGTGATTGCTTCCCTGCAGCTGCTTTCTGTGCATTTTTTTCCTTATTTTTCTGGCAACACATTGGTGCATGGAGTTATTGGATTTCAGGCTGAAGTGGAAAGGAGTATTTGGACTCATTCTCCAGCCATCCCAGGGGTGTGCTCCGGGTATGTGATCCCAGACAGGGAGGCTGGGAAAAGAGGATATCACCAAAGAAACCATTCTTGTCCTTAGTCAATTGCACTAGTGTTCACTCCTTGCCCTAAAGATCTGCAGCTTTTACTCTTTAACTGGGAAAAAACCCCAAAAAACCAAAAAAACCCGAAGATATGAATTTACAGGCTTATTTAGCTGAGCCAGGCTCAGAAAGTGCCTATACCTATAATTTCAGTGTGAGATCCAGCTGAATTTACAGTGTGGTTACAATTTGCTTTCTCTGCCACTGCCCTTTTTCTCACTTTCCTCCAGTGACATCTTGTATCTTATCAGGATCTCCTGGCAGGGACATGTTTGTGGCCCTCTTTAAAGCTGGGCAGACACACAGAGAGAGAAAGATACAGACACAGATAAAGTGAACAGCAAGACCAGGGATACAGATGTACAGAAGAGACTGCTTAAAACCTTCATAGTGCACCCATCAGACATGCAAACACTGTGTGAAATTTCAACCACACATGAAAACCAAATGAATCTCCAGTTGGTCAGGCTCTGTGAAACACAGTACATATAATATTTTCTCCAGTGGTCTCTTTTATAGAAAAAGGCAAGAGTTCCCCCGAGTGCTATATCCTATTCAGCGTCTCCAGCTATGAAAGTTAATTTAGAGTTTGCATTAGTAAAGAATCCAGTCTCTTTTTGTAGGCACTGGACTTTTTCTCTACTTGCAAAGGAATTGTTTGCTTCAAGGGTCTTGAACAGACGGCAGATTTTGGTTTGCCTTACCAAGGTGTCAGGAGCCTGTGGGATCACCTGAAATGTCTTTGTCCTGCAATGGTCTCTGCAATACCTCCCACTGCAGCACCTTATTAAAAAGATCTTATAGCAAAATCCTTTATCTGCATTTTCTCAGGCTTTATTTTTATTTCACATTAGGAATTCACTCAGGAAAATGAAAAAAACAAATACTTGGAGAAGGGACCAGAACACATCTACCCTGTCCTGAAATGAAGGAAACTTTTGCAAGGTTCAGGAGGATTTAAAAATTCTGACAATTTTTGATTTTCTAGTTAAAAATAAACTTTAATTTAAACAACAGTGGAATTGATCTTATGTAGCTGGAAGCATTTATTTATTCACATGAAGCCATTTAATATAGGTAAAAATCAAATACATTGAAAATATAGTTTCTACATATTTTATATTAACTGTGGGCATTGCAGTTTGTCCATATAGAATTTTTAAATGTATAAGTCGTGGTTCTTTAGTTGGTCATAGAGAGGCTGCAGCCATAATTTTTTTTTAAATTTTGCCTTGTTCTGCAGCTTTATGGGGCATGTCAACATTGTCCCAACATTCCTTGTCATTAGCAGGCTGAAACACCTTCTATTTCCTGGAGATTAGACACTCCAGCAAGAAGAGGTTTTGCTGTGTCCCCCTCTGTCTGCTGAGACAGCTGTAATGGCTACGTGCACCTGTGGCACAATAGCCACCAGCAGCCAGCTAGTATTGTTTATTGTTAATGAGGCATATAATTGCTGCAGTTAATCCAGCTTCTGAGGTTACTAGGTAAAGGCAAGAAAGCTGCAGTGAAACTGGATAGGGTTACAGAGTGAGCAGAGTGTCTCCAGCATTTAATTTAGCTCTAACAAGGCAGTTAGTGTTAGATCTCGACTGATTGTTAAAGAGCATTTACTGATGTTAATAACCATAATAATCAACTATAACTGGCATAAATTAATTCAGCATTACAATACAGAAGTAATAAAATGGGTAATCATTATGCTCTTTAAATTATATTAATGTGCACATTCAACCATATCAAATGGTTTAACTGTTAACCAATATAGCAATAGTAAATTAATTTGGAAGAAATGCAATGCAGCAAACAACCCCTAATTGCCATTTAATAAGTATGGTAATTTCTATTTAATTTGGCTACACTGTCCTGTTGAAAGGGAAAAAACTAAAGTATGTAGAGTTAGGAAAAAAATATGTTTAAGTGGTTAAACATGACTAATTGAAAGAAAGCTCTACAGTTCTGTGGTCTCATTTCTCTGTGTTTGGTTCTTTCTGTATGACAGCCTCCTCTGGCCCTCCAAAGTCTGCCTCGCTCCAGATTTGCCTTTGATATTGATCCAGCCAACAAGCAGCTGGCTGTGAGTCCCCAAATGTCTCAATACAATATTGACAGAGTGTGCCCAAGTGTTTTATTAACAGATTAAGGGACAGGAAAAAATACAGACATATCCTATGCATCCCCTCAACCCAGGAATCTCAAAATAGCAGTACGAATATTTTTAGGAAGCTGCATTGGAAGGAGGTTAAAATTTTTATATAACTAAATGTATGTGGTAGCCAAAGGTCAGGGTAAATAGAAAATTTAGATCCTAAAGTTGCAACACACTTATTTTAAAGCTTTGCTGCTGTGCAAATAAACCAGAAGCAGAAAGATATTAATTAAACAGCCAAGCCAAAAAATCTACAGCTGCTCCTGCTGCAGTCCCACAAGGGGTCTAGATGCTGCTAATCCTTTGCATGAGTAAATACAAAAGTTCCCATTTCAAATCCATGAAAGGAGAATCCATTGCAGTCAAGATGTAGGTGGCAACTCTTTGTCTGCACTTTTGTTGTATTTTGTTTTCACCTATCACCATAACACTGTCCTGGCTCTCTCTCCACATTTCAGTGTTTGTACATCAGTGGAGGGAGCAGCTCTTACAGAGAAGAATAAAGGTCTAAGGTCTAAGAAAAGCAGCAATGCAGGGACAAACCAGGTAAGAGAATGGAGCACAGATCTGTGGATGGGGAGAGAGGGACAAAATTCTGAGCTTTCTGTCTCTCTATTCCTGCCACCAATGTCAAGCCTGGGATCCCCCTGAACTCTGAACTGGTTGCAGCACTAAATGCAACCTCTTTGAAATAATTTAGTATCAGCCCATTAAAGAGTCATGAAGGAAACAATAGACTGCCAAAAGCATTTTCAAAAAGATTGGAATAAGCCACCTCCTATTTACATCTACTGTTTTCAATCAGCTGAAAAAGATGTTTTGAAAAATCCTTTTTGCACAGAATTCTTAAAATTTCTTGAAATTTGTTGCTGCTTTCTGCTGCTAACCCAGGAGATGCTTATGAGATTTGAAGCTGTTGATTGTGACTGGTTTGGATGCTAAACACCAGCCACTTGGCAAAGTGCTTTAGCAGTCAGGTAGTTGCTCCTCTGAGCTTTCTCCAGGAATAAAAACCAGAGGGGATTTTCTTTCAGTCAACAGGATGAGCTGAACAATCAACCATATCTCCTGGGACAGAGGTGGGGGGAAATTTATATATAAAAAATCAGCCAGTTCTGGAGACTTTAATCTGCCTCTTTTCTACTGGGGAACTAGAAACCTGGAATTGTCATTATGTTGTCATTTTATATGTTCAATAAAATACATCTTAACTCCCAGTGTGAGAATCAGTATTCTCATTGGATTCTTCTGATAGGAAGACCTGGCCTTTTTTGAAATGAATCAGATTATTCTTTAGGAAAATAGCAGCATATAACCTTTTAGCATTAAAATGAGTTCATACTACTTTTAAGAGGAAAAATAAGTCTAATACTCTGCTTTTAAATCTCTCAGTTACTTAGTCTGATGTCAAAGCCAAGCACAGCTGCAGTGGAGCAGCTTCTCTTGCTCTGTGTCTGTCTGTCCACAAGCACCAGACCATGACACACACACCTGTGGGATGTTGTCAGTGTGGCAAATCTTGTTAAGCCATTTTGTTTAATTTATCTTGAATTTTTTTCTGCTGTTGTCACTTTCTGCTGGGCCACAGGAAAGGAGGCGAGGCCTCCAGATTGTGATCCACTGTGGGAGTGTCCTCACACACCTGGCCTAAAGCACTTGCTTGGGTTGTCTTCTTAATTGCTGATCATTGACTCTGGGAGGAGCTACTCCATTGCTCCATATGAATTTTTCCTTTCAAATCACCCTCCAAAATGACAGAATGTTTCTGTGAGAGGCAGAACCGGGGTGGCCCTTGAGGAGTGGCCATAACAAACTGCATCAGAGGGCACAGCAAACAAAAATGTGGAGAAACTCATAGATACTTTTAGTCACAAATAATTGATTCTTTTTTAGCCAGAGTAGAAGAAACTACTATTTCCAAGAATTGGCTTCTAGCTGTAAGCATTTTTCCTTCTCGTTGATATTTAGTTTGGTGGTTTACCTTACTGCATAACACAAATTTGCTTATCCAATAATCCACACCAAAATGTATTGACAAAGAATTTATTGCATTTTGACTAGTTCAAAACTGCTAAACTCCATCAATATGAATCAGGAAAAAAAAGAAAGAGGAAAAAAAGGTAAAAGAGATGTGAGAGTGTTCCATGTGACGTCAGCACTCCGGCAGATGACATCACGCCACTTGTCGCGCGCTGGGCGCTATCGGCGGGTGTTTAGCGCCATCTCGTGGCCGCGCGCCGTACCGACGCTCTTTTTCTTTTTCTTTTTCTTTTTCTTTTCTTTTTCTTTTTCTTTTTTCTTTTTTCTTTGCACAATTCTTGACTCCTCTGTGGATGCACTTTCAACTGTGATTCTGTTAGGAAAACTGTTTTTCTCTGCAGGTAACTTCACACAGTCCCTGTAAAAGAATGCATTTCAGATGCTACACTCTTGTGTACTGTGAAGAAATGGGCTCAAAATATAACCTGTTATTTTTTCAGAAATGACTAAAAAGAACATGAGATTCTGCCAAGTAATTGCATAAATTATTAATGGCAAAAACTACTTCACCTTTTCAAAAATTTGTTTTGCAACACTTAATATAGACGCCACTGTTTTACCCACACCAAAAAAATCTCTGTCACCATTTCCCACAGATTCTGACTTAAGATGGGATATTTACTAAACAACATTTTCCCCACTATTACTAGGACTACTTTTCTCAGAAAACTTCTTTATTTACATGAGAGCTATTAAGTGACTTCAAGAGTAAGAGGAATCTGTAGGAGAGATCACCTGAGTTAAATCTTTCTTTCTGTGCGAAGGCAATCAGTTTCTGTGTTAGATGTAGAACAGTCCCTGCTTGCCCTGGGTACCTCCAGAGGAGGTTTTGTGGACCAATATCTGTTTCTCACCTTTTGCACTTGCCTAGCAGAAGCATTTCTCCAGCATCCTTTAAGATTTGGCAAAGCTTATGCTACAAGGAAATAAATGCAGTGTGCATGTAGCAGGTTTTGCCATCTTGCCTGCTTCTCCCTACAATGTGAGGTGCACAGGATTAAACCTTGTGGCCAGGAGCCAGTGGCAGGGAGCATAAATATACATATTTATGGCCTATTATGATCAAGCCTCTTTGAAACCCAAAGGTTAAGAGATGAGCAGTCCTTTGTGGTTGTAGATTATCACTGCTTTTCCCCTCAGCATTCAGGCATGGTCACAGCTGCTGATTCAGAGGGATTACACTGGTAACATTTCAATAAACTTGGAGCACTGCTGGCAGTTTATAGAGCTGTTTCCTGTGCTATTTCCTGCGAAAAAGAATTCCCTAATCAATATTGTTAATTCCCTGTAACAGTTGGGTTGTAACTATCTTGGCAGACTTTTAAGTACTTTGATATAGTAGTTCTGCATCATACCATGCAGAAGGAAGCTGGCAAGGTAAAAATTTGGGGCTATTTTTCTTCATAAAGCTAGCTTAAAGTCAGAAATTAGTATACTTATCAAACATAAGTGATAAAAAGATCCTTCATATCCTATAGAAGCTGAAGACAAAGGTTGCAAAATTTAGCAACTACATTTTTTCTTGGCTTATGAGGTTTTGAGATTTGTTCCCTTCCCCTGTGTACCTGAAAATGTTTTTCTTATTTCAGCTTCTGTGAAAAATAATTTTTGTTTAGGATCAGACTGTACATTTTAATTTTTTTCTTAGGAAAAAAAGAGAACCAAAGTCTCCAACGAAAATGTTTGCAAGAATGTTTGGTATTAACCATATCTGCCTAGCCTTATTTCTAAAAGTACTCAAATTATGCTTCTCTTTTCTGTATTTGTGACCTCTCAGACTTGCAACAGCAAAAGGCCTTGTTGGCCCTAAATCAATACACTTCTATGCAATCTCTTGCACTTGCAAAAAACACACCAGAATCCATAAGTCTCCCTATGTCCTAACATGTCCTCTGTGCAAAATAAACTAGGGTCTAGGTGGTGCTGAGCATATTAGGCCCTTTTTATGTCTCTTAAGAGACTTACCTAGGAAACTTCCTGTTTCTTTTTACACTCCTATCTCTCCATCTATTTTAGTCACCATTAAAACAGAACAGAAGCTTGTGACAAATCTCAGCAGTTTGTGATTTTGTCTCATATATACAGTACAGAACTACAAATAAATAGCATGTCTTTTAAAAGACAGTGCTCCAAGCACTATATTTAAATATGCAGGCACTGATTGAGTGAAATACTACATCAAAATTATTTCAATCATTTCCACTTAGAGTACTAGCAAATATCATCAGAAAAAACAATACAAACAAAACTAAAAGGAACTCTTTTACAGTGCTTATCTTGGAACTAGATTTATTTTTATTGAATATATGCATCCAGTTTGTTTCTGATTGCACAACAGGAAAACACGAAAGTAGATTGTCTAAAATGGTGCAACATTTCTGCTTAGTCCAACCTGATTGCCTGAATGGCAAACTCTAGAACTATGATCTTTGTGAGTTATTTAAAGTCATTATTTTCTAACTGATCATATGAAAAAAATTATCTTTTCTTCCTTACTCTATAAGAAGATGACTTTTGTTTGCCCTTCTACTCTTCTCTCAGGAGACCTCACCTGGAGTGCTGTGTCCAGCTCCAGGGTCCTCGGTACAGGAAGGACATTGACCTGTTGGAGACAGTCCAGAGGAGGGCCACAAAGATGATCAGAGGGATGGATCCCTTCTCCTGTGAAGAAGGGCTGAGAGAGTTGGGGATTGTTCAGCCTGGACATGAGAAGACTCCAGGAAGACCTTACAGAACCTTCCAGTACCTGCAGGAAAGCTGGAGAGGGACTTGTAACGAGGTCATGCAGTGATTGGACAAGGGGGAATGGCTTTAAATTCAAAGAGAGAAAGGATTAGATCAGATAAAAGGAGTTTTCTACAGTGTAGGTGATAAAACACTGGAACAAGTTGCCCAGAGAAGCTGTGGAAGCCCCATCCCTGAAAGCATTCATGGTCAGACTGCACAGGGCTCTGAGCAACCTGACCTAGCTGAAGATGTTCCTGCCCATGGCAGAAAGGTTTGACTAGAGGGCTTTTGAAAGCTCCCTTCTAATTAAATGATTTTATGATTCTATGATTTTCTAAGTCCACTGTTCTTGGATTAAGAGTGGGCAATCCTGTATTTCCAAAACATTTCTTATGTAATGATAAAGCTGAAGCTGTAAAGCCTATAAATTCTCCTATAGTCAAATAGAGAGAATGATGCAAATTTACATCTGGGGATATTTCTGTTAAATCTAGCACACGTTAGAAGTGAATTTTAGATAGTTAAAGTTTCTTCTAAAATCTTCCCTGAACAGTCCTCTCTTCCATAAACAATTTTAATTATTTTAGAATTAAGGCACAAAGAATAGGGAGTGGGCTTTGAAAGCCAACCTGTTCTCTGTAAATGCACAGCTGTCTATAGAAGGGTAGGCCCCAAAACTTCAGCATTGACATGTAGGTGTAGATGTCTGAGGAACAGCAGGAATGGCCAAGCTTGGAAGCATTAAATATGCAGTTTGTCACTTCAGATTATTTCCTCTCTACCAATTAAAGCAATTAGGATAAAGAAAAATATTACACATTTTATAGGCGAGAAAAAAAAAATGTAAAAGAGACAGCCTACCCTCAGGCTTTATCAAGATAGACTTGTACAAATTTATGTCTCTCTTGAGAGGTATTCCTCTAAGTGCTTAAGAGTTTTCCAAAGGAGTCCATTAACTCTCACAATGGCATCTCCAGGTCTGAGGTTCCAGCCTGCAACTCATGGATCTGATTCATTTTTAATCTCAGATGAGGGACATGATGAATTAGCTGCAGTGCAATGCTCCTAAGCTATGAGCCAAGACCATCTTTGCAGGACAGAGACAAAGAAAGACAACCTCTACATCAGACACCAATTTTCTCATTTGAGCATACTACTTTCCCGGCTGAGGAGAAATCAGAGGTCTTTGTCACCTCCTCCAGCACTCAAGTCTCTCTGTAAACTACCTTGTCATCTTGTCACCTCCTAATACATCCCAAAGAAACACATTCTGTGTTGGAGAAAGCTAATCATGGTCACTTTTTTGCCAAGATAAGTCCATGTTACTCATCTTAGAAAACCCCCAAGTGTGCCCAATAAACCTGTTGCTTAGGGGACGCTCAGTATTGAATTGGCCGCAGTTTAAACACATCACTGGTGCAGTCTACCTGCTTCTTTCCTGGGCTGATTTCCAGCCCCTTCTCACCAGCAGTCCTGCAGGCAGCCTTAAAGATCCAGGCTGTAGGGATAGGACACCTTTAGCAAACACACATACTGAAAAAAAGCATTTTAAGACTTAACAGAGTTCAAGACAAGTTTTGAGAGCTGAGAAATTTAATATGAGGATATTTATCTATCAATAAATCTCAAGGAAGTGTTTCTGTGTTTGCTTAGCCTGGTGTTCCCAGAGTATTAGTATGTTCAGAGGAGTCTCTCTGGGAAGCCATCTGGTATGTCAGAGCACAGTATGTACTATCTCTCCTTGTTGCCAAATACATGCATTCAATTAATGATAAT
>VYZP01054839.1:0-34014 GCA_013400635.1 Hypocryptadius cinnamomeus
GGCCCCTGCGCGGCCCCTGCGCGGCCCCTGCGCGGCTGCCCGGGCGGGGGGCGGCCGCCGGGGGGCGCTGCAGGCGCCTCGTTCGCCTTCATGGCGTCCTTGGGCTGCGCGCCGGGCACGGGGCAGGGCAGGGCAGCGCTGCCTCCCGAGCGGGGATCACTCGCCAGGGGCCTCTGGGAACGCCGTGGGCTGTTTGTGCACAGCTCGGGTTATCTGCGGTAAACACGGCTTGTGCCCATCCCCAGTGGGCTCCGTGCTCCCTGCGGGCTGCCTGCGTTGTACCTCTCCACCACCCGCATCCCAGAGGAGCGGAAGGGTTTCTGTTTGAACAGGGACTCTGGCTGTGCAGAGAGATTTTGCACCAGGCACTTGTCAATTTTTGAATAAAAGTTGTAGGGCTGGATAGTACTAAAAAGAAAATGCTCTTGTCCTCTGAGAAGATACAGCCTTTGAATACTAAGTAAATATTTAGATGACAATGTGAAATAGTGATGCAGGGTACCTGTACCAGTCCTTCACGTAATGTAACAATCTCACACAAGTAATCACAAGAAATAGTGTTTTCAATTTTCCTTTTTTAGAGCACATGAAAAGAACATTCACAATCTTGAGTGTTCCTTCTTTATTCTCTTTTCCTTGGCCTTCTGGAACAGTTGAACTTTATTACAGATATTTCTGGAGTTTTTGCAAATGTATATACTTATCTTCATCTGTTTTATTGTTTATGGATGTCCATGACATGAAGCATTACATAAATAAATTTAACACTAGTTGTGCATTTTGACATATGATGGAACACTGTGACCTAAATAACCATGTTATAAGCGCTTATATTCAAGATACAGTGTCAAACTGAAGCTGTTCAAGAAGGGTGAAATGCCTTATGTCTTTGTCATAGCTCTAGTTAGTAGAGAAAACTTAGTGGTTTTATTTGAGAATGAAGCAGTTAGTTACTGAAAATACTGAACTTATGTTTGAAAAAGCAAACCCAAAGATCAAAAACCTTCTTCCAGTATTGTAGATCTCTCAGTTTATCATCTGCTGGTGCCTAAGTTGATAATTATACTGAATGTCCTGTTCCATGATCAGTGAAGAAGTTCTAAAAAGACATGAGCACTATAATCTTTTCTTATATTACTTAAGTTTCTTTTGTTTTTCACAGCCTTTTAACTTATCAGTATGAATTGCTGTTTACCTGCAAAGAGATTTTATTTGGCTTTCATAGTCTTCTTGTTTTTTACAAATAAGAAGTTTTCAAGTTGACTTCAGTTCTGCAATAGTGGAGCATCCCTATACTTTTGTCTCCTTTTTTCCTTTGTGTAGAAGGCACTATTATTTTTCTAAGCACTGGTTTCTAGTTTAGCACTAGACTACAAGAAAGACTTGTACAAAATGCATTAGCATCTTTAATATATTATTCATTTTTGATTAGTTTTGTTTTAGCCAGGTATGCAAAATTTTCTGTATTGTTGCTTTTGTTATTAGAGTTGTTGGAAGTTATTTTCTGGTGACAGAGTTGTGAAAGCTGGGGAGAAGTGAGAACTGTAGCTATTCAGTCTTCTCTACCTGTTTGTTTTTGGCATTGCATCCAGGTCATTTTTTGCAGGAGTGGGAGTGTTGCATGTCAAACAGTGCTTCACAATAACTTCAGTTGCTGGAATGGTCTTTGGAAGGGTCCTTTCACATTTAGTTTAACCGGTAAAATGGAGAAATGATTAAAAAAGAGCAAGTATTTAAACTTGGGGAATTGATCTAAATGATCTAAATTATCTAATTGATCGAAATGATCTAAAACTACTTGATTTCATCATGCTGCTTGTTCATAGTGCCTCAGAAAGGGTCTGGCCCTGTGAGCTTCTGTATATTTATCAAATTCAAATTGTTAGATTTACTTATTCAATAAAAGAAGACTTATTCAAGTCTTCTTTTATTCTTAACCTCTTTGTAACTGTGGTTGGACCTGTAAGTGAAAATGAAAACTTTACCCAGGGACAGACTGTAAGTCAGACTGTGCTTTCCTGGGATTTGTTGCTTTTGTTGTTGGAAGTGAGCAGTAACTTGGGAGTTGTATGGCTGGTGGGTGGGGAGGGCTAAAGTCTGGAAAAGGAAGGGAGTTTGAAATATCTTCTTTTAAAAATACAGATAAGAGACTAGGAAGACTAAAGTGAACCTCTTAGAATAGGTTTCCTAAAACTTTTATGTGCTTTTCCTGTGAACAGGTGATCTCTTTTCTGATAAATGGTGCTATAAAATGTCCAGAAAATCCTTGTTTGTCCTGCATATTGTTGCAGATACTTTGTTCTTATTTTTGTCTAACTTTGCTAGGCCTGAGAGTTGAAGCAAGGATGTTATGGCCCTGAAAAATTATTTCACTGTGGTGAATTCATTTCCGAGTTTCATGTTGTGAAAACTAGCACTGGTTTATTAAAGTAAATGGATTTTTCAGTAGTTCACACCACTGACCATAGAGTTTGGGGACATTTCAAAACTTATTGAGGGTATAATTTAGCCTGAAAATATCCTGTTAACTATGTTGCATCAGAAAAGAAATGTTTTAAATTAATTTTGACACACCTGTATTATGCAACAGAATCCTCTGAGGCAGTGTCTCTGTCAGAAGTATGGGTTAAATGTTTAGCACTTGGTTGCTTTGGACTTAAAATTAAGGTTATAAATTGTAAAGCAGTCCATAAAGCTTGTTAAAAATGAGGTAAATTACTTGGCCACTACCTGAGTGCTGGGAGGTATGCAGCTGAGACTGTCTGCCAGTTCAGAGCTGCTTTGCCTCACCTTTTTCTTTCATTTGATGAGTCCCTTGCTTGGCTGGGACTTGTAAATTAGGGTCTCCTTGGAGCCTGGATTTGGGTTTGGGATTGCATTCTCTTACTTGTAAGCAGTGTAATGACCTGCTCCTGGCCACTGGAGCAGGGTTGGCCTTAACTCTTCACCTGCTTTTCTCCTTGTTATGCCAGCATTGCTGTGTGCCTCAGCTTGTCATGAGCCACTTCAGGGAACTACAGAAAATTTGTTACTGCTGGAAGAGGAGGAAAAACATTCTGCTGGATAAGCTTGCTGAGCTTGCTCACTGTCTGTAGTCAGCTGTGTGCTCCCAGCAAGGGGCAGGGAGATGAAGTTGTACAGCTTGACCAGGAGCAAGTGAATGGGTTCTGCTTCCTCAGAGCCTGGCTGCCCTTGGAGAGAGCTGGGCTGTGTCTGTAGAGCCCTGTGGAGGCTTTGGAGGCAGCACAATTACCTTGGCACGGCTGGAGCAGCTGACTGAGTTCTTGCTCAGGGGCTGGCAGCTCCTGGGAGAAGAAGGGAAGGGGCAGTGGTGGGTGGTGGCTCTTTGACCAAGCAGCTCACTTGAACGGGCTGCTCAGACAAGTGTTCAGGGGGAGGGTGCTCTGTAGTAAAGCAGTAGAAACACTTCCATGGAGAATTAGCTGTTACAAGATACAGTAGTTTGCTTTACTTAAAGCACTTCACTCAAAAGTAGTTTCTGTGAAGGGCTGTGGTACCTTTCAGAATAGGTTGTAGTGTGGATATTATGTTTTCATGCACTTCACAGAATCACAGGATCAACAAGGTTGGAAAAGACTTTTGAGTCCAACCTATGACTTAACACCACCTTGTCAACCACACCACAGCACTGAGTCTTTTCTTAAACAACTTCTAGTCTAATAGTAACGTTAATCTCAAATACTACATCAAAATCTAAGTAGCAGTTCACTTTTAAATTTTTTGGAGAAGATTGTAGGCTCTGTCACTGCCTTTTACGGGAGAATTCTTTACCACAAGATTTTTTCATTTTTAATCAAAATAATGAAATACCATTCTATTAAAACTTCGTATGCACTATTATAAGAACTGATACACTCTATAATGTAAACATATATATATTAGTGAAATCTGAAGCCTGTTTTCATTCAGTCATGTTAAAGTATTTGTTTCTAATAAAGTACCTGTTTCTAGTAAATATGTCTGGTTTCAGGAAAAAAAGCAAGGTAATTCTGTGCTTTGTCTAAAGATATTAACTGTTCTGTAAAGGAAATGAGTTTTGATTAACCTGTGACTATTTGACCAATTAGTGTGTTCAGGGTTTTTGTGTTAATGTTGTTGTGTGTGCCCTGGCCCCCACAGTAAAACTGGCATGATCCACATCTAGTTTCTACAGGATCTTGTCTGAGATGATCTGGAAACTAAATCCACCTTCAAATAATTTTCCTGTATTTCATAAAGAAATCAAAGCTCAAGGTCTGCTAGGGATATTTTGGATCACAAGTACAGCCTTCATCAGTGGAGCAGGCTGCTTTAAGCTCACTGAAGTCCTGCATTCTCTGATGCTGCAAGACATTTTCTCTGCTTCTTGGAGCTCTAATGTTTATTTTCTCTAATTGCCAATGTGTTCTAATTTATACTCTGGTAACGTACCCTTGTATTTTTGGCCAACACTTTGTTTAAATTATAATTCTTCCCTGTTTCCAGTGTTTAATATGGCTGCTCTAGAGAGCTAATGTCAACTCCTTTCAGGGTTTTATTTTGATAAGTGAAAAACAAGTCAATCTCAGAAAAAAGATGAATGGCAGCAGTCTGAGGCTGAGCAATCCAGCATCTCACTGCTGCAGGGAGAGGAAAGAAAATGAACTTTTATCTTCCAGTAGTAGTGAGCTATTAAGTTGATTATCTCACAAATCCTCTCTGGTAAAAATTTGAAAAATTAGGGCTTTTTGAGTAACCATTGCAATTTTTCTTAACTGTCAGACTTCACCGTCTCTCCTTTGGTACATCCAGCTGAGGAGAAGGTCTGAAAGTTTTTGGAGTTGGGTTCTTGTGGTAACAGAAGTCACTGTGCTCTTGCTTTCTTCTTAGGAGTTATTTCTTATGCTGGAAGAAGTGGGTCTTGTGCTTCTCTGCTAATTAGTATTTTTAGAGAAAATACACTTGAATTTTACACTTCTACTTTACAGTTGGGTTAAGAATGTGTTAAGGAGCTGATAACTGAGAGAACATTTCAAGCAGTTTCTTGGTAGTTTACCCTGTATATCTTAACTTTGTAATGTTGTAGGTGTTTTTGATGAAGGGAATAGATCTTTGTGGTAACCTAAAATAGAAATTGCATGTAACTCTTGAGAGGGTTAGAAGTTATGCACTGTTTGTCAGATACTGCCTTGGTGTAGTCTTCCTGTGCTTACAGACAAATTGGTTACTTGCAGTTCTCTACTGGGTTATGATATATAAAAGACTTATCAGGAAAATGTCTATTTTTGACTTAAGCTGTAGTATGTGGATCTTGGAATTTCGTTTAAAAGAACCCCTAAGGAAATAGCTTCTATCTTAAATATGCTTCAATAACAGGAATAACTTTTCCGAAGTTTAAAGTGGATATGTGTTTAGAAGGTTTTTCTGTACCTTTAATAATATGACATGCTTTCCCTATAAACTATTAATAACTATTTATGTACTTGGGAGTATGGTAGTAGTGTGTGAAAGTGAATGTGCTTAGAAAATGTTGGGCTGTTTCTTATGGACACAGTAAACTCTGCTGGGGTTTAGGTAGCATTATAGTAATCCCAGGAGGGACTAAAAGGGCTGGAACATTTTTGGATAGGACCAATCTTTAAAATAAAAATGCTAATTAAAATTTTTATTTACAGATTTTATTGCCTTGAAGTCAGCAAGGTCAGGAAAACAACTATTTCTGTCTGGCTTCGGTTTTCTGGATAGTCATTTCTCTTTTCTGTGGTGACCTGACCTTTTCCTATATTTTTTTTCCAGAAATACCGCTATCAGGATGAAGATACACCCCCACAGGAGCACAGCTCTCCACACATCACCAATGAGGTGACAGGTCCAGAGCTGGTTCATGTATCGGAGAAGAATCTGTCACAGATTGAGAATGTCCATGGATTTGTTTCCCATTCTCATATTTCACCAGTAAAGGTAGGCATTTTTAAATAGTGAACTGTTTTGGTATGCTCCTCAGGAATTTAATTTTGTGGGACAAAAAAATGCATGCAAAACGCCTCTTTCTGGTTTTTATGGAACTGCTCAATTGTGAAATTTACTTAGCATACATTAAAGCATTGCCTTAGTTCCACACATTCTAACTAGAAATATATGGTAGTAAAATGCCCAGGAAACTACTATAGGTAACTTAAGATTTTGGATGTACTTTTGAGGGGCACTGAAGTTTGGGCTGTCAGTTTCATTTTGGATTTTCAGTCAGAAACCTGTAGAGTAAATTGCGATTTTGTTTCTAGTAAATATTTTAATTGAGGATCTATGTGCAATATGTAATAAGCCAAGTGCCATATATGCCTCTCAAGTTTTTCAGCACGCAGCACCATTATTTGCAAGATTGCTTCAGTAACTTGAAGACAGATGCAAAAATTAGACAGCAAACTGAGTGTGAGGTTTGGGAGGGGGTAATAGCAGGCAGTTTTATTTACTGTGTTAGTACATAGATGTAGTTCAATCACGTTCTGAATAGCACAATGGTTTTTTGTGTCAGACTAAATGCTGTTTTCTATAACATCTCTGAGTCTTTATGGCTGGTTTTGAGGGAAAAGTGGAGAAATTATTTGATACTGGGCAATGTTTGGGCTTTAGGGTGATGAGATGGGCTTACATTGTGGTAGGCTTACAGCTTGGTACTTTTAGCATGAATTGTTTGTGTGTGGTAGTGTCCTTTGTAGCTGCAAAGAACAAACACTGTTACACTGAGAGCAGCCCTGGGGAGAAGGACTGGGGGTGCTGCTGGATGAGAGGCTGGACATGACCCAACAATGTGCNCATTCTATGATATTTGAAGAAAAAAATGTTTTGAACCTAGTTATATTTCCATTTTTTCAATTATGAAGAAAAAATGTGTTGAATATATCACCTCTTTATCATTGACTTGTAAGGATTCTGTAGAAGAACCAACTGTAGTGTGTGAGTGCATTTAGTAATTGTTTTCCAGCTTTTCTGAAAGTTTTAAAATGTATATGATGGTATTGAACCAGTGATTTTACTTTTATCTCCATAATGAACTCTCAGTATTTTTCCATAGTCTTCAGCTAGGGAAGCTGAATTCTTTAAGCCCTAATGAATAACCTTTTAGAAGTGGGCTATATTGCCCTCTGAAGAGCCTTCTGAGAATACTCATGTGACAAAGCTTTCATTTTTGGGAATGGCTGGAACTTCAGATTTTTCTTGCTTATGAAGTTAGACACACAGTAGCACACTTTCACATGTCTAATTCCCTGAATTTATTGGTGTTTGGAAAGTAATGAAACACCTTTTATGTGCAACCATTAGAAAGAAATAAAAGTTCTCTTTCTCTGGGAACTTAGGGTCAACTCTGTTTATTCACAAGCTTTTCCTAATTCCTAGAGCAGTTAATCTTGCCTTTTAGAAAGCATAAGGGGATCAAAAAGGCAAAGAGGGGAGCTCTAAAACTCCTTTAGAAGAAAGAAAACTATTTTTGAAATAGAATTAAGCAGAATTAAGTATAGTTAGAAAATATGGTGAGGCCTTTTCAAAATACTCTGTGTCTTAGGTCTCTGAGGAGTGCTGTTATATGTCTCACATTGGTAAATGCTGGGAAATCATCACTCAGTAGGGAAGAATGTTCATAAGGGAAGTATTACCACTCAGTTTGTATTACCATTTTTAGCATATATCTGATTGTTTTCAGGTAACTCCTCTCTGTTAATTTCAAAGCAATGTATGGTAAACTGAAATTGTTCAAAGCTTTGTTCATTTGAAAACTGATGGGGTGGCTGTTCAGGTTTCAGTTGTTTTATCAGCATTTTGTGTAATTTTGAGTTCTGATGCTAGTTGACTGCTGCCTTGCTTCTCTCCTGAAGTAAAAACCCAAGGTTGCTGTTATATTATTAGCATAGCGGGTCTGCTCTGGTTTTGGTCTGATGATCTGCCAGGTGTTCAGAGTTTTAGTACAGCTCGTGCTGAAGATCAATTTAGCAACAGCAGCTCTGATTTGAGTGCTTTGCGTGATTTATTTGGTAGGTTGGCTTGGTGCACTGTGCAAGGACCAGGTCTTGGCTGATATACAAGAGCTCAATCAGCTTTCCTGAACAGTTCATTGCTTAAGGACACTAAGCATAATAGAGAATGTTGTGTTTATAACATGAATAAAATAATGAGGATGTTTTTTGTTTTAAATATAAATGTTAAACACACTTAAAATTTCAAATACAGAGTTAGTAATTTGAAGAAGTCAATGGTTTTATGATTGGATGTTGCTTTATAAGCAATGCTGCAGAGGCCAGTAGAATTGGATTTTGAGGAATACCTCCTGTTGTAGCAAGCTCTCTTATGCAGCAATTATATACAAAAACAGAAGAAGAACTGAATTTTGTTCTTGAGAGAAGCTTTCCAATACTCTAGGACTTAAAACAGCTTTTATAACTTGATTGAACAGGTGGATGCTATTTCAAAGAGTAGTTTTCAATGACCAAAAATACAAATGTGTAGATGATGAGAATGTGATTGCTATTTATCAAATATTAAGTACTGTAGTAAGTGAAGGTGGTTTATCTTCTCAACAGGGGAATGGGCTACCTCAGATTCAGATTGGGTTAAAATATTGCATGTTTGCAATAAGCATAAAATAAGAGAGACTAGCTGTACTGATTTAATGTTTAAGTGAGGCTTACAGGTTTTGTCTTGTTAGAGTGGAGCTTTGTCAGTTTAAGAAGAAATGTTTACTTCCTGTGTGTCAAGTAACAAAGAAGTAAACTTGGCCCAGGAGATTGTGTCCTCTGTTTTCTAGTACTGTGTGAAATGGAACACTATTGCTGTAAAAAAGCTTTAAAAAGTATTTAATGGTAAAGAATCATGAAGAAATAGTGAAAACGCCTAAACTTCAAATCCTTCACGAATATTCTGTCCCAAAGTTTTTGAAGAATCTGTTCAGGTAGGCAGCCAGTGCCAGGATTTCCTCAGTGTGGAAAATCTCCAAATTCCGCGCGGTTCCGATGGGAGGTCAGCTCTGCACAGTGGCCGCGAGATGGCGCTGCTGCCCCGGGCTGTGCTGCGATGGGCCCTGAATCGATCTCAGCCCTTCGGAGGGACGGGGTGGCAGCTGAAATACGGTGTTATTGAACAGCTCCCATCAAGTGAGAACTGTCACAGATGTGGTATCGTACCAAGCAAGCTTTTAAACTGTGGAGTGGAAACTGAAGTTTTCTGTTAAGCAAAAAAGCTTTGAATAACAGATTATTACAGGGCTGGCTGCAGAATAGTGGGTCATGGTACAATAAGACCAAAAAAAAAATCAGTAATCTTTATTTACAACAACGTGGGCATGACAGATTATTTATCTGATATATAGCATATATGATGTAGCATGGCAATTCAGTATTTAAGTGTAGAACCTGATTGTGGCTTCCATGTACTTCTGTAATATGTTTGTGTATTGTGTGTTGGTATTTGGGGCTAATATTTCACGATTAATGCAGAAGCTCTAAAGTAAACATAATAATTTGTAAGCTACTAAATATATCTTGTGCTGGAAAAATATACCATGACTAGCATGATAAATCTTTATCTTGTTCTGAAATAAATTCTTAATATTGCAATATTCAATGCATTTCCATTGTATCCATAATTCCCATTTGAAATTTGTATAAGTTTTAAAAACTTTTCAAAGTAGTTGGTAAGTTTATAAGTGATATTATCACATAGCTGCATGTGGTAACAGGAAGCTAGACTTACTGGTTGAGAAAAGTTTCTGCTGTTCTTGTTCCTTTAATCAAATCTTTTTCAATGATCTATCTCTGGAGATTTTCACCAGTCTTCCAAGGGTGTGTGGAAAATGCCTGCACCTGGTTTGTTCCTTTCACATGTCACAGATATGGACAGCTGAACAGAAATGTTTTAGTTGGAACATTTTACTGGCTTTAGTCTAGTAAGGGACCTAAAATTGCTTATTCATGCTATACATGAAAATTTTAATTACTGAGTGAATCGTACATCTGTAAGGAGCTAAAGACATTCTGCTGGTTGAATATTTGGTATCTCTAGAACAGCCTTGTGCAATCATCAGTGGAGTAGCAGAACACTCTAGGAATTGTGAGAAGTAGGTTTGGGTTAGTGGGGGAGCTCTTTAACTTGTAGTTCCATAATCATGGACTCTTGTCTGTATTTCATGCAGCACAGTTGGCCACTTTCCTGTCCTCACATGTTCCCAGGAATGGTCATCCCTGTACAGGGATCTGTACAGGCAGTGCAGGGATCAGCCTTCCCATTGCTGGCTGCCTGTTCTAGCTCCTGCACAGACCTGTCCTTCTGGCTGGGGCTGTTGTATTCTGCTACAGCACTTGTGCTTCAGGTGATGCAGTAAAAATCCCTACTTCCCTTTACCAAAGGGAACATGTGTATTAATGTTGTTTATCCATTTAAAGCACTTGGAGGACTCTTTTGTGGTTGCATAAACTTATGTCAGTCAATAAAACTATGACTTCATAATATTATGACATTAAATGCAAATGAGTTACTGTTTTCCTGTCTCTGAACAATGAAATGCTTCAAACTGAGGTGAAATACTGTTCCCCTTTGAATAAAAGATTTAAAGTTTTACCCCCAAATTCTAACCAAAGGGGTCTTTTTGTCCAGGTGGAGCACCCAGGGAATACACTTGAAGCAGTAGCTCTGCCCAGTGCCCCTGTGCTTTATCTCTGCTTACCCCTTGCAGTGTCAGATCTGGGAGAAAATATTCGGGCTCAGTTTGCATTAGAGTGCAAGTAGTCTTTTATTAGAACAAAAGCAGTAAGACAGAGTTTACCTTCTTTGGCTCTGTGAACCTGTGTTGGAGCTTGTGATGGTACATTGAGCAGGGAAGGATCATTCTACACCTTCACTGTTCACTGCTGAGAGAGGCAGTAGGTTAGTTGGGTGTTTTATTTGACCTAGTGCTGAGTGCCTGTAGGGTGAGAAGTATGTCCTTCAGCCTTTGCTCTCCTCTTGCTTAGAAGCAGCAGCTTGTGGTTTTGTGCCCCATATTCTGAGCTTTGGGAAGTGGACACATAGTTTCAAAAAAAAGTCTAATAGTGTGTCAGCGGTACCCAAACCTTTGCAGAGGCAGGCTTTGTAACCCTAGCACAGCAGTTCTGCTGACTACATGCACTGTCTGTGAAATAAATATCTTGTGCCCACTTGGTGTATGCCTGCTTTTTTTCACATGTTTAGTCATCTTTGGAAAAGTATTTCCAGGACCTAATGGTATTTAAGCTTAATGGTTTTAAATTAACCCTGATTTGAAACTGCATATCTATTAGTGCTGCAGTGCTGTGTAATAGCCCACTTACCCTGACTGTGGTATCACAGGAATGAGATATGGCAAGGTGGTACTTGTTCTTAAAATAGCTTCCAGGAGGGAGAGGAGAAATTGGAACTCGCTCTCATTTCTGTACTGCCAAAACACGGTGAAACTGTTCTGAAGAGCAGAATCAATGAGCATGTGGAGAAATGAGAGATGAGAAAGCAATGAATGCATTGCAAAGAGAATTTCTGCTGCACAAATCCCTTAAAGCGTGTGCTTAAAGATCATCTTGTTGATGTAGGTTTCTAGGTTTCCTTAGATGCACATAATGGACACAATCAAGAAAAGATTATGCAGAAACTTAAGCTGTCATTAAGTAAGACAAAAAATAATTTTGGGAGCTCGTTGTTAAAAAAACCAAAGCAAACAAAAATTCCCCACCAAAACTAAACCAACAACAGAATGAAAGTAAAAGGGTAAGGAAGAAGATCGGCAATCATGGATGGAGGTTACCAGAAGGATCTCGGAAGAACCTGTGTTCTCATTGCATCATCTAAGAGAAATAAGAGCTCAAGGTTATAACAGATTAATGGAATAATCATCTCAGTACTCAATTTACAGTCAAAAAGGCAAATGGAATACAAGGAATAATCAGCGAAGCAAATGGGAATAAAACTGCATTATCTTATCACTCCAGAAATCTCCACCATTCATTGTCTTGATTAAGAAGGCAAATTTAGATACTCAAAGAAGAACAACAAGAATGGTCAGAGATAGAGGGCAGTTCCTGTGGAATGAAGAATGAACTAGTTTGACCCCTTCATTTGGTAAAGAGTTGACTCAGGAGATACCAATGAAACTACAGTCAGTAACGCTGAGTCTCTAAAATGATGAAAATTACTAGGGAATGGTTATTTCAGAAATTAAAATTTATATTCAGAACTATAGATTAGCAGGTGATGGTTGTTTTATAGCCTGTAAACACAGTGATCTACAGTCAGCCTCAGATTTTGAAATAATCTTTCAGCTGCTGGTAGTCTTTTGGTTCCTAGCTATACCAACCAAGGTATTACAGCATACATTGCTTGTTTCTTCAACTGCAAACAAGCACCTTTATTTAACTCCTTCCCATTAAGCTATATGGAAATGGCTGTTGTATAAATGTGCATATTTACACATCCTTCCTTCAATGCTAACAATTTCCTTTCCATGTCAACCCAAATCTTGTGCTGATAATATTAATAGGTTCCCTTCTCTTTATCTCCTGATGCGTCTTCTCTCCAATCCCTTCTGTTTTCTCAAGTGCTTCCCCAGAAGTCTTTTAGAGCATGTGGAGCTGCTGTTAAACCAGCCCTTTCTGTTAATTGGGAGAGTTTTTCTGCTCTCAGGAAGGCTAATGGTCTTTATGGTCTGAACTGTGAGGGTTCAGGGTTAGCCAACAGTCAAAGTAATTTTACCTTCCTCTTTGCCCCAGTAGATTTTCTTGTCCTGCTCCAGTCTGAGCAGGTAGGGGAGGTTAACCTAGAGATGAAGATACTGTTTCCATTTAGAAATCAAAGATCAGTTGACATGTAATTTGCAAGTTGGGTTATGATTGTGAAAAGGTTGCAATCTGTTACTTTTTTCTAAATTGAGAACTTTGTAAAGCCTTGCCATCTTCAGCAGAAAGTCAGTGCTTCTGCTGTTGGGAACATACATAGAATACTGGGAATCATAAAGAAAAACTTGAAGATACTCTCAGGCATACTTATTTTTAGACTAGTATCGTACTTCGGTGGTCACACTTGAGAGGAGCTGTTACACAGTCTTTAATTAAAATGCATTGCTCAAGTTCTTGGTAGGTTACTGGTTTTAAGCTCCTGTAATTGAAGAATGTGGAAATACATGCAAAGGTGTCAGTTTGTGTTTTATAGTAAGAAGCAGTTGACCAAATCTACCCATTTCTCTGTAAGGATCTGCTCAATAAATTCTTGTCAACACAGACAAGAAAGAAAAACTGTAACAGATGGACTGTGGATTAATCCAAACATTAGAACAACCTACAATACAGTAATCAACATCAAGTCGTCCTAGAAAGGGGTTGCACTGTTTTCACCCGAGATTTTCCCTGAGCTCTCTCGGTGCAGTTGGGTTCATTTTGATGACTGAAGCAAACCTAAGGAGACTTGCATTAAACACGAGATGTTTTTGTCAGTCTGGCGTGCCAAAAAGATGGGCAGGAGGTTCATGAGCAGGGTGCGGAAGACCAGGCAGTTTAATCTGCCCAGATTGGTAGGTTGTCTGAGGTGTATTGTGAGTAATAAGGTAATGATCTTTTATATTAATTATTTATACTAAAATAGCTCATTATAGAATAATTGTGCTGGCATGTTTACTTATAAGTTGGTTTCAGCAGTAAGATATGTACTTTTTATTGATTGTGTAAATGCCAATTGGTCAAGAACTCTCCTTCAGTCCTATCTGAACTAAAAGTTAAGATAGACTTTATAGCATCTCTTAGCAGAAAGGGTTAGCAATTGTTTTTCCTCCACAGTATTTGTGTCCTGAACTCCTGGGCTTTGGTTTAGAATACTGCATATACTTGTTTATGAGACTTAGATTTATGCAGTAAAAGTTTGTTAAATCTAGAATTCTGAAAAATGTAAGAAAGAAACATGAGTTTGTATCTAAGTTTTCAGTATTGTTTTTGTTCCCATGCTTGAAGAGTTTAGGTTGCATAGTCTTATGTTTGAATATCCAAGTTCTGAACATTTCTTTTGCCTCTGTTTTTGGTCAAAACCTAACTGATATTTAAAATAAAATAAGTCCCTGCATTGTTTTAGGTGATTCTTGAATTTTCTCTGTTAAGACCATCAGATTTTTTTCCTTTAGGGTCTGTGCTTATTTTTGCCAATACTCTGTTTAACCAAATGGTGGTAAAACTAATATAAGACACTTTTCAAATGCTTCAGGGGGACTGTTGGTTTTTGTTTAGAAAGGGTAATTGATATATAACTGCTGTTTCTGTTCACAAACAATTTTTGTTGCTGTGCCTTTTTAATTTTAGGTATGCATTCTGCTTGTACAGTTATGCTCAGGAAACCTTTATCTGAGACATTAAAATACAGTATTATGTCAGGTTTTGACTTGTCTCAGCAAGCTGATAATACCAATTTGCTTGGATATAAAGTCAGAGGAATTCTAGTCCAAGTATTTGATGTTGATTTTTACATTTAGTAACCACTGTGATTAGTGAATCTTGGTAACTGGCCACAGAACAAATAATGTTACTCTGCAGCCTCTACAGATGCAGATGAATCTCGCAGTAAATTCTTTAACCTGTAGAGATATGTGTACCGATGTGGAAATCTTTAATTATGTGCTGTTTTGTTTTGGGGCAGGAATCTTTTCAAATCTGCAAATTCTCAATTCTTGCCTAACAGTAAATAGTGGTTTTTTGTTTTGTTTTAGTGTGTGGTGGTTTTTGTTAGCTTTGTTTTTAATTTTAGTCCTAACAGTTCAATATCCAGAATATGAAAAAGGGGTGATGGAAGCTCTTTTGGAAGTCCTTTTAGGAAGTCCTTTAGGATGGAAGTCCTTTTAGGACTTCCTGCAGTTTCCTGATGAGCCTCCCTATTCTGCCTTTTGATTCTGGAGGCAATCATTCACAGATGCAATTCCAGCTGTGACATGTGTGTTGATGATTTTCCTTTCTCTGGATATTGCCTTTTCTGTGCAAATGGAACTTTTTCCAGTTTCTACTTGTAGGTGTTTGACCCTCTGTTGAAATGCTCTTCGACTGGAACGAGCCCTTGTTTTAACAACCTCCCACTGTTTTTTCAACGCTACAAGTGTCCATTCTTCTAATCTGGACTCCTTTGTGCTATCCTGGTTTTGTGCCATCTGTAGAGCTATGCTTTGCCTTTATCTTCAGGTTACTTTATAGCACATAAAATTCAGGGTTTTTCTCATCACCACAGTACCAGCTCCTTCTACAAATAACTGCAACTGTATCTGCTTAGGCGTCAGCAGATCTTGCTCGATATCATTGCATCCATATGGAGTGTAGGTGACACAGATTGCTGCCTTGCATCACCAGCAGGATTGCATAACCTCTTCCTTAAGTACTTTTCTGGATTTCTCTCTCAATTGAAATTAAATCATCGTTGCTTCACTTTCAGGAAGCTTTTTCTCCATGTGATTCTTTCCTGAAGTGCTGATTTCTAAAATCACTTTGTAATTGATGCCGTATTGGATTGTTGGCTGTGTGGAAATCAGCCTTGAAAGAAACTGCCTTAAAACACAGCAGACTTATCTTCAAACAGATTGATATAACAGTAAAAAAATTTGCTGCTTGGTACATTTCTTGTCCATATATTGTGGTGTTTTCTTCCAGAATTTTGCACAATACTCTTCTATGTGACTTTGTTTGGAGCCTATGGGGCAAACAGAGAGAAAAATGAATTCTTGAAGAAGTTCTTTTGAATGTTAGAAAAATTCATGTTCTCTAGGATATCTAATAAACTGTGTAGCAGTGTTGACATTCAAGGCCATATGTAGAAAAAGATTAAAAATATTTTCACCTTGACTCTTTATAAAAAGATTTGGTACTCAAAGCATATCATTTGTACCTTGTTCCAAACACCTTCAGTCATAGCCAGGGATTAATCAATTTCTCTGGTAATAAATTCATAGCATTTTTCAGGCTAGGTATGTTTTTTGTGTCTGGAAAAAGGTAGGGCTCAGGAAGTGCTGCAGTCTTCCTGTGAAAAAATTCCCATTCTGAGAAGCTTGTCCATTTGAAAGAGTCATATCTAGTGTGTCTCAGGCATTTCTCAACCTCCATTATCTATCTTATGCTCATAGCTTTAAGGACACTGCACAAGTCAGATCCAGTTTCATATGACTTACAGTGATAAGCCATTGTATTTGATAAATATTAATAAAATCTGTCTGAAAGGTGTGCTCAGAATATTGGCATGTAGTGTGTTATTGAGCTGTGCTGGTGACTAGAACTAAATGGTGCATTGATCTCGCTACGACACATTTCAATTAATGTCCTTCTTATTTCTGCTTGTAATAGAAGCCAGCAAGGAAAAAACTGTTACTCAGAATACGATCGCTGTCAGTAAGAATTTGTTAAACAGCAGATTATGTTGCACCCCAAGAAGTACGTGAGGTAATTTAGTAACTCCACTAAAGTGCACATCACAGAGCAGTGGATTTTTAGAGTTATGTGGCTGTAAGTTGTGGCTGTGTTGTAAGGAATTTTGCTGCCTTTGTTTCTTGTACGAAGAGTTCTCTTCTTTTTTAAAATGTTTGCCCTGGTGCTGTGATCATGACTGTAAAAATATACCACGAATTGTTTGGATAACTTTTGGCTTTCTAGAGATGAGCTGCTAATGAAAGCTTGGCATTTAACTGATTTCCAAAATAATCCCTCTGATGTGAGCTGGAGGATTTTTTTTTTAAATAGTTGGTTATAAAAATTTGAATTCTGAGTTCTGTAAGGTAACTTGAGTTCCATGTAATCTGTCAGCTAACTATTCTGAATTCTTTTTTGCTGTGAAGAGAGCAGAGAAAACCTCTAACAGCAATACTTGTCATGTGCATGGGAGATCAAAACAATCTTACTGAAAAGTTATTAGTAAATAATAAGAATATTTTGGTTTTGAAATATTCTTGTGTTTTTGAGAAGTAATATTGAGTCAGAAATATATATATATTTATATATATATTTATTTTTTTTGTAATATGCTTACAGCAGTCACAGAAATTTGGTCATAGATGTTATGAATGTTACACGTTATTCACAGAATAAGAACAACAGAGTGTGGACTCACAGTATTTAATCTTAGTCTCTCATTTTCTTGAGGATTAAAAAAACCCGAAACCACAGTGGAACAGCTTCACTAGGAATCCTCTGATACACAACACAAAATGATTGTTTTGTGGCACTGTAATTCACTCCCTCTATAGTTGTTTTATGCACAAAAGAACAGGGAAAAGCAAGAAGAAATTGGCAAATAGCTGTTTCTTAAATACTTGTTTTGAACACGGTGTTAAAGTAGTTTTGCTCTGTGGAATGTTTTCATAAAGACAGAATCAGTAAAAAGTGCAGCTCTGCTCTATATTCCCTGTTTTGTTTGCTTCAGGTTCATAATTTATGCAGGCAAGGAAGTGAAAAGATGCTATTGGATACTTCTACAGGCAGTGATTGAAACTTGGTTATTTTTGATCTGTGCTTTCTCCACCCAGTAGCTGTTATCATCCACCACCATCCTCATAGCTGTGAATTTGTAACGTTGTACTGTACCTGCTACCCAGTTTCCCTTAAATATCTGTTGGCAGCTAGGAAGAGAAAGCAAGGCTTTCATCCTCTGCGTTCCGAAAAGGAAAAATAAGGAAAACCTTTGCTTGCTGCTTTAAAAATTTTTTTTTAATTGCTCAAGATTATACTCATCATTGTAATCACAGGTAGAGAGGGAATGTAAGAGGTAGAAAGCCGTGGAAGAAAAATAGCATCAGCCAGCAAGAATTTTGTTTTCCTGGTTTGTAAACGATGCTGCTGTAATTCTATCTGCATTTTTTTTTTTTCCTGCTCATTCACCACTCAGCAGCTGGTAGGGAATTAAGACTGCCTGGCAACCACCTGCAGAGCTGCAGAGATGAATTACATTTTCGGAAATAACACACTCCTCTATTCTCGCGCCAGTCGAGGCAACGCTGGCTCCAGCCACAGCTCAGTAGGCCCCAAGCAGAAGCAGTGGGCAAAGAAAGGCTCAACAGATGAGTTACGGGCCGAGCCTTCCCGGTGGCAGCAGCTAGTGGCATTTTTCACTCGGAGACATGGCTTCATTGACTGCATTTCTGTTGCTGCCAGCTCCTCCCAGGTAATATGCCACATGTTAGAGTGATTGTGTCTGCATGTTTTCTGGTTACTTGCTAGTCAGAAAGAGCAATTATTTATATATGCATGATTTCATGTAATCTCTTATTTATGGATGGCGTTTTCTGCCTGCTTTCATTTTCATATTTTAAAGAGCTCTGTATAATTTCTAGCATTAAAGCATGAAAATGAAAACACTAAATGAGGTCTGATTTTTATTTATTTTGCAAGTGATGAGCCTCCAGCAATTTTAAATATGAGATATCCTAATGAAAGAGTGAAATATTGAAAATGTAGTTTGCATTCTGCTGCCTGGCTCTGTAGGGCAATAACGTAGTTAAGAAATATCAATTCCATAGCTCTAGTAAGATGTCAAATCAAATAGACTGCGTATTTGATGGTTAAGGAATTTTATCTAAAGAATTAAATAATTTCAAACCTTAACTCTAGGTAACACAAGAAATTCAGTTCTGTAACAGCTTTCTAGGTTTTTTGGCTACTAATAATACACAGATGAAGGAATGTCTCCTTTACATACAGGGTGTACATTCAATACTGCAGTCTGTAAGATAAACATGACATTATTCAACTTTGCTGTCCATCTGCTCTATGTGATGTTTGTGTTAATCATCATTCAAAGTCAGGTAAAAGCAAGCAAGCTAAATTTTAATCGTGTAGCTTTTGAATGACTTCTTAAGATTGTCACTGAGAGAAGTTTAAACTTATTGGCATTAGAAAATTAGTGTCTCTTGGGAAAATATGACTAAGACCTATGGAACAATGCTGAAATGTCAGAATTATTTAAACACGGGAGATTAGGTTTGTTTTCCTACTGTCAAGTGAAATTCATCATTAGTCAAGATGTCTTGAATGATTTAACCTGAAATACTACAACAACTTATAAAAGAAGGAAAAATTGGTTACCCTCAGACACTGTAATTTTATTAGGATAATTTCTACGTTAGTAGTTCAAAGATGGTAAACTGGCACTTCCTCTGAAGTCTGCTTATTATTACCTGGTTTTTGCCTATGACTTTGGAGTAAACAATGAATAGGAGAGCTTAGAGGGGAATTTTGACTTCCTTATTGCATCTTGTACATGATGTGGAAGTTGGATCCTGTAGTTTCTCTAATGGGTCATTATACAATCCAAGTGATGCATTAGGTAGACATAATAACTTTTAAATACTGGGGGTTTTTTTAAAGTAAAAATATATAGTATTAACCTTTTGAATAAAAATTATACTCACTCTCATCTGTTTAAAGCTTGAAGACGTAATACTGGAACGTGTGAGGCTTGCAATTGGACTGACTAGTCAGGCCTAGAAATCTGCTCATAAATAAAATATGGAATACCCTCTGCTTTGAGTGTGGGTTGGACCAGGTAAAGTTCCTGAGATCCCTTCAATCCAAAGCCACGATTCTGTGAATATCGCAGTGTTTGTTCTATTTTTCTACTATGGAAAAGATTGCTTACCTCTGGGAAAGCCTGCCAGATTTTTTCATAGCTCTGACAGTTCTTCATTAAAAATAACTGCTTATACATGGTCATGGCCAGAAGGAGGGGAAAAACCATAAAATATTTTGAAGTGGTTGTTAAAAAAACCTTAATGGGCATATTCAGAAGTCATGCAATAAAACCATAAGAGCTTGTTGAAGCCACTTCCTCTGGATGCTGTACTGTGCTCGCACCTTATCCACCCACTGCAGCTGTTCTAGCCTCAGGAGAGAAAAAGGCATTTGGAGGTTGTTCATTGTGGTGCAATTTTGTTTTTCAGTTCTCTTCAGTTTGTGTTCTGTGTTGTAGCATTCTGAACATTTTTGTTACCTTTTATTCGTTCGTTTGGGATACATCCCCATCATTTGAATGTAATCACATTTGCAGAGTCCAAATAAGTAATTAGATGTGAAGTACTTCTCTAGCCTGGCCTGTAGAAATTCTGCATGTGATCGTGGGCTTTATTGAGTCTTACTGTTGTGACATCATGATTTGTAACAGATACAAAATCATTTGGTGGTTTTTAAAGTAGTTGTCTCCTGCTTCCCCTGTGAATCTGCTACAAAGCCCCCAGTTTTAGCTGTCCCTTCATTTCCTTGGCTTTACTGGATGGCATAAGTTGGTCATACTTGCTTAGTTCCCTCCATCTCCAGTGAAAGGGAAATGACTCCTGGAGGTGGCACATGCCTGTCCTTCTCTGGGACCTGCTTGGGTCACCCTCACCCCAGCAAGGTGGTAAGAGGACTTTGGATTTTGAGGTAGGATCTTGTATCCTAAAGAAGCAAGGCTAAAGTTGATGATGGATATGGTAGCACTGCTTTTTGCTGTAGTTATCCCTTAGTTTATGCCCAAAAGAATGCATGCATGCCCAAATGATTGGTGCTCAGCTAACCACACCAGACTTCTTTATGAGTCCTGGAAGCAGATTTAACATGCTCAGGAATTCGAGGCCTTTATTGTTTCTTCCTTCTCATTCTCTGTGATGTGGTGTCACTCAAATAGAAGAATTAAGGAATTTGATTAGGAGCTGATACATCAATTTTTGTCAGGAAATTAAAAAATTTCTTTAATAAAAGCCAAATCTGTGGTATAAAATAGCAGGTAACAGTAAAACCAAGCATACAATAAATTTATACTGTCACAAGGGTGAATAACTCTGCCATGAGCTTAGCAAATATACCATTAAGCAAATGACAAATACTGGTAATTTGAAGTGCCAACAAGAGATATGCCCAGTGCGTCAAGGATGATACCTGTATCAAGATCACTGCTTTTCTCTGAAGTCTTTCCAGAGCTCTGAGAAGCCCCTATTCTTGCCAGTCAGTCCAGCTATCATGTGTCAGAAAGCATTTTAACTGTTGGTATTTGGCCCGTGGTGTGCTACAAATGCAGAAACTGACACATGTCATTAAACTGGTTCTAACAGCAATCACTGAGGCTTTTCTTAGCATGTAACTGAGCATACACTTGTAGCATGTGATACTGAAAAATTGTTTAGCTCCTTGAATAGCCTGTGCTCATTTTTACTTCTATTTTCTAGGACATATTTTAGGAAAGATGAAAAGGATCAGGACAGAAAAATCATCTTAAATCCACTTAGCCATTTCAAAAACTTAAATTTCAGAGCTTATCAACTGCTTTTGTGAATTGTTTAAGCCCAGTCATTTCTCATCTTAGTGTATCTTCCTTTTAAGTTCTTGATAAAAGTTTTACTGTGTCATTAGTCCTAGACTGTTGCTCTCAGAGTCATTGGAGTATTATGGACATAGTTCTAGCACGTACAAAATGCTATGTCTAATCACACAACAACATAGAGGTGTTGTAAGGCAATTAAGAAGGTAGTGATTGAAAAAAAAGTCAGGTCTCTGCCCTAATCCCTCTTTTACTGTACTTCTTGAAAATCTGATTTTTTAGGGCAATATTTATTATCCTTCCTGTATTTTGATATATATTGAAGTATTTATATATTGTTGCTGCTAATATAGTGATGAATGCAGGAGAAAGCAGCTTTAAATAGTATGTGCTTTGGATGATTTTCTCTATAACAATGCACCTTCTGAAACTGAAGCATGAGTTTTATTGTACTAAATTTCCTTCCTGTTCTTGATTTTAAGCTGTGTAAAATCACACAATTGTAAAAGCATGAGCTTATTTTGCAAATTAGATCTGCCAGTGGTTGCATTTTCTGTAAGATGGCATTGTAGCAGTGATAAAAGTGGTGTGAATTTATTCTGCAAGAGGAATGCATTAATATGTGTTCCAATCAATAGGCCAAAAAGCAGGAAGTTCTTGGTAGTTTAACTAATGCATCAAAGGACTTTCTCTGGAACCTTTGGTTTATTTTGTAAACATTTTCCAGGTACAGTAGAGATGAAAACTTCTCAAGACTGTGAAATTTGCTTGACATTTTAGAGATAGGCAATTTAAAAATCATAGTAGTATCAGTAAATTTTAGGAATATCTGGCATGACCCATGTAAAGCCATGTAGACTTTGTCAGCATCCTGCTGGTTCCCTGCTGTGGGCAGTGGTCCCCCTCTGCTGAGGTCAGGCCTGTGCAGGGATGGGGCTCTGCTGCTTCCCTGCAAGCCCTGTGTGTGACTGCAGTGCTGGCATGTGCAGGTTGTTACCTCAGCTAATCACCTGCAGCACGGCAGTGCTGGTAAGAACTGAGGGAGTGGTGATAAGAACTGAGCCGGTGCTCCAGCTACCTGCAGGCACTGCTTCCTGCCAGAGGGGTTTGCCTTCCACATTCTCTTTGCTGTTCTCTCACAGCTCCGGCTCGCTCAGAGTTGGTAACATAATTTCTTCATATTTCTGTTGCATTGTATCTTGAGAAAATTACTTTTTCCATAATGAGTCAGAAATCTGGTAAACAAAGAAAGAGACACAGAATTTTTTGCTTTTGGAGTTCTGCTGCTACTACTACTGGGGCTTTCTGCCTGCACTGTGCTCAAGAGTCTGAATCTTCAGGCAAGGCAGACACTGGATCCCCTCTTAATCCATTGTCTTCAGCTAGTAACTCAGGTGGACTAGCAAGGTCTTGCTGTATGAAGCCCAGTACATGGAAGCCTGTGAAAAAGGTAGGACTCTTTAGGGCTGTTATATAACTTTCCTAATTTATTTTATATTGTGATAGTTGCCCTCACAGTTGAGGCTTGTATTGATTGGCAAAGTGTTTTGAAAGTCAAATACAGGCCAGTCTGTCTTTCACCAGCTGTCAGCTTACTGAACAGCTCTAGCATGGCTCCTGTAGTATAGCATTTCTGTTTTGCTGCCAAAGCTGCTGTACATGTTTCACTTAATACAATTATTAACTAAATTACTGTCTGACAGAACCACTGAATCTAAAGTGAAAATCGTCTTCTTCCTGTTCTTCTATTTTGGTCCACAACATCAAGAGCACTCTCAATTATGATTAAGATGGGCAGGATATTTCCTTTACTTTGAGGACTATAGCTCAGCAGAAGCTTCTTAGATGTTTTTAGAAAACATGACCTTGTCTCTTAGAATGATCTCTGCATCCATGTTTGGGAGCTAACATAGCATCCTGTTGTGCAATTTAAGATTTCTAGTTTTGACCCAGCTCATAGTCCTGGTAAACACTGTCCACAGCATTTCTGAGATTTATAGTAACTCAAGGAGAGAAATTGTTTTGTTAAACAAGAGAAATTGAAATCTGTATGTGCACACCAGCTATGCAGTATCTTTTGAGAAGGATTTGGTTCTTTTTCCTAGAACCTCTGCTGGGGCTACTGCTTTTATCTGTTTTCCAAATCAAAGAAAGAATTTAAATTTCTCCTGATGAATAGCAATTACTTAATTTTTTTTTTTTTAATTAAGCATTTAGGCTCTTGAACTCCCTTATTTTTTTCCTTTTTTTTTTCTTTTTTAACATGGGCATGATAGCCTGAGTGAAGAATGTGTCCATCACTCCTCTCCCTGGGAGAGAATTCAAACTAATTTCAACATGCTGCTGATTATTAAACTTCAAGCGTAATCCTACTGTGAAGCATTTCCAGTACAGTTCAATTTTGCATTACTTTGACAGATCCACAAAAGATGACAATGCAAGGAAAACATCAACCTCCTCATGTGCATTTGAAATAAAGTGCCTCATTCTTGTTTATTGGTATAACCACATAATTCACATTTTGCTTATCATGTAATGGCTCTGTAGCAGAGGACTCCCAGTGGATGCATTCCTCCCTTGAGGAAGGATGCTTTCTTTAAAGCTGTTTCTAAAATGTCTTTCCAAATTTAATTCAAGTGAAGATTGCATAGTTCTGTAGATGATTTCAAGAACGCTCTACAGGTTTCTCCAGTTGGAATTCAGGAGAAATCCTTCTGATCAGTTGGCACTGTCCCTCCATTTTATTCCTTACAGAATGGATAGGTGCACTCCTGTTTCACAGCAAAGGCTGATAACCTTGTGCCATCTGTCATGGAAGCTCAGAAAATGTTTTACAGAAGCGAAATTTAGTACTGAGACTTGACAACTTGTTAATACCACACCACCTAGCAAGTCGTCCCTGAATCCTTTTGAGGATCTGCTTTTTCTGGGCTTTCTCAAAATAGCATTAGCAACAGTCAATTCTATACAGGTCAAAATTAATTACATCAGTGTTCTCCCTGAAAGTAGTTTGTCATGAAAAAAAGAGAAAAAATATTGCCTAATCTGTGATATACTCAGCTGCAATATCTTTTGAGCTATACCTTTGTTTACTTGGGATCATCCACTGATCTCTTAAGTGGTCACCTCTTGCTACTAGTTGAGTTTCTTCCAGGAACTGCTTGGACTCCAAGACAAACCAATAGTGCTTTCTGACTCTCCTGAGCCACAGAAGTTTTCTTGTGCTTCATTAAGGTTCGCCAACATTACCTGCTGGAAACTGCTGCTGCAGTAGGTGCTCAAGTTGATAAAGTTCTAATCCCCACTTGACCAGCCTGGCCATCTGACCACGTGATGGTTCAGTCCCTAAGAAACTGTCAAAGATGCCCAAACTGGGGCAGTTCTGACACTTGCCTTTTGAAAGACCTAAGACCCCTTCCATGTACTGGGTTTTTGTGGCTGCATACAGAAGATTCAACATCAAAAAAGCAGTCTTGGAAAGACTGAAAGAATCCTCTGAAAGTAGAGCAAGGATTCCCTTCTGTCTATCTTGTATAATTAAAAAAAAACCCTTTGCCACCAACGAAAGCACTTCTGGACTTGTTTTCCAGTTTGGTGTTCCTCAGGGTGTCTCTGTGCCGTTTATTGCTGTTCCATGTGACTTGTTGTCAGTATTGAATTTCATCTTGTTGCCTATAACCCACTTGTCTAATAGATCAGCCTTGCTCTACAGCTTGTTTCTGTTGTGCATTTGCTGCCCTTCTCTTTTTGTTGGTGTTTAACTGCACATTAGGATGTAGTGGAGCTGACGTGTTCTCCAGACAGACTACAGACATTTATGACTCATTTTGTCTCTTGTAAGCTGATCTTGGCATTTATGAATTTTCAGCCTATTGCTCTATTACAGTGTTTCCTTTGTATATTCTTGTTCCTTGCAACAGTCTTCTTGGAAATTATACATTTAAGCAATGATTTCCTTAAAATCAGATCACCTTATGCATACTTTTCATAGGGAAAAAAAAAGTCAGGACAAAATAGTATAAGGTATACCAGAACACTGGTAAAATAGAATTGCTTATTAATTTTTTTCATGTCCTTGTAATCAGCTTAAGTTTTGGGTTGTTTTGTAAGTTGCCAACATTTTTTAAGCTGAATGGAAGTTAGTATTATTGTTGTTATTGGAGACTAGTATCTATGCAGCTGTGCCAGTCTTCTAAATAGGAATTCAGATATTTTATGGGATGCAGGTATAATACAGGAGTTTTTATTGATGATGGAATTTTCACTTTCTTCCCACTGTTTTGTGTGGTACTTCCTGGAACCTGCCGTACCGTGGGAATGTTTTGGATGAGTCTGCTGGCTTCTGGTCTTTTATTCTTTTTATCAGTGCTGCCTCACAGTGTGTGTATTTGCTTATTTAAAATAGTTTCTCTAAGACTGATGCCTGCAGAAGTCAGTTGAGGAGCCTATGCTCCGTTGCTCCCAGGTAGTAATGTTTGCCTTTCATAACAAAGTAGGGAGGGGAGTAAAGATTGCTTGTGCTGCTGGGGTACAGTTCTACTTCAAAGCTAATTTATTTTACTAAGTAAATAGTACTTGTTTTTCTTAGGTAAATAACTGTATCTGAATACCCAGTATGATGTAGCAGGTGAGAAGGGAGTCAGCTTTCCCATTGGAGAGAGAAGGAGCTCTGGATTCTCTCTGTAGGGTATAGGGTAATCAGTCTGAAATCATGATAAGTGATTGGAGTGTTCAGAAAAGTGTTCTATAACTGTAGATGATATTCAGGAGCACCTGCTTTATAATGAAAACTCAAGAACTTCTGCTTAGTTCACCTGAAGGAAATTCAGGAGATGATGTGGTCACAGACTATAAATATGTAGGGATTGACTTCAGAAACTAGAAAGCTTGTTTATTTAGTAGAAAAAGGAATCTGTATTCCCAGTCAGATAGAAAACTTAATTTTAAAGATTGGTACTAAAATAATAAACATTTTGGAAGCTTAGTGGTACATGATGTAGTTGCCAAATCAGGGTAATAAATTAGTATTTCCTATGTAAAAAGTATAATGACAAATAAAGGTTCTACTTGAGAATGTCAAAATACATCACAATCTCTGATCCATTATCTAATATAATAGCTTTAAACTGCTCTTTGAAAGCTGTAGATGCTGGAAAGCAATTTATATATTTTTTAAAATCCCTCTTTTTATTGCACTTCTTTGCTACTGCTTTTAATTTCCCTTTTAACTCTGTAATTTAAAAAGAAGAATGCAGGGAAAATTCAGTGTACAGAATTCTGTGTACAGAAAAGCTTTTTAGACTTCGAGCACATTAAGCCTCGTTACAGAGCAGCACTTGCTAAATCAAGTGCTATGCAAAGTGACCATGAAATACTGCTGATGAAGGTGGTGATAGTACAGACCTAAAACCATATTCCCAGATAGGTGTGGAATGCCAAAGTAGATGCCTATCTCCAAGGGGAAAACTAGCTAGGGCAGTCCCAGCTTTGAGCTCAGAGTATTTCCTATTACTCATTTTACTGTATGAAAAAGAATAAGATTCAGGTGCCAATAGTACTTAGATTAATGTGTTAAGAGGCACACATGATCAATAGGAGATAACATTTATTCAGGATTTCTTATGAAACTTGCATTAATATGGCTGAATTGTCTGTTATGTTCTGTGTGACCATTTTGTTTAAACTGTCTTAGTTACTAGAACAAAAATTTTGAAGAGGCACATATGGTTCTTTTTTAAAAAGGAGCAAAGCTGTACTTTCTTAGGCTGCACCTAAGCAGTCTGATTTCCTTATTGTTTGAACTTTGGGATATTCTCTATTACTACAAAATAATTGACAGGTAGAGGGATAAACAGGTATTCTTAGGACAAGTCAGTTTCTTTCTGTAATGGGAAAAGAAGGACTTGCAGATCATCCAGACATCTTTGAAAACAGAGGCCATGTAGATCAAAATCTACATGGGAACATGTGGTCATCAGAATGTTTTTGTAATTACAGAAGTCTTTGAAAACTATGGTTCTTGCATCAAAATCTGTTGAAATTAATAGTGCCATGAGATAAAAGGGATATGATAGGTTACAAATAAAGTATTTCAATTCCAGAAAGAGACTTTGGAGTTATCACTGATGATTGTATGAAAATGTCCCCTTAGTACCATGCAGTAATGAAAAGGGTAAATTAAATGTTGGGTATTATTAAAGAAGTACTAGCAAATAACATAGAACAAGATCTGAGTCTATTTATTGTGTATAATTCTAATTTTGGGGAGGTTCTGTTTTCCTTGTCTTAGAAAGGATATAGCATAAGTAAAAAGGAAAAGAGTAACGAAGTATCAAGAGGAACAATCTAGTTATCTATAAGGATAGATAACTTAAAGTAAACAACAACAAAAAAAAAAAGCCTGAGGGAAAATATGATAAGGACATAAAATGAAAATGAAGTTAAGAGGGTTCTCAACTAGACATTCTGCAATAGATACCCAATTTTAAATCTGTCCAGTAAAATTTCTTCTAAAGTTGTGAAAGGCACTGACACAAAGCACTGTGGACAAAATGCTCTTTTTGAAGGCTCAAAAAGAAAATTTCTTAAAAGCAGAGTTAAATGGATTTGCAAAAAGCAGGTGGCAGAAAGCTGTTACAGAGAGTGGCTCAGGAAGCTCTTGACTGTCAGGTTCTGAGATGGTTTTCTGGGAAAATTACTGGGCATATGTCTAATTCCTACTTGCCCATCTGTCAGTTTTTACTGCTGGTAAGACTCTTGACCAGTTGGGCCTTTGCTCTCATCCAGTATAGCAACTTTTACTGGTTGTGTGGAGCTATCAGAATAATTTATCTCTCTCTGTAGTGCATTGAGCTACTTGATGTTTTTGAATAAATTACACTAGGAAAAAAAGAAAAAGAACGAGAAGAAATGTCTAGAGGATGTTTGGAAGCCTGGCAAGAGTGCAAGTTAAATGCAGGGAATAGAATCTCACTTTCTGGCCTTGAAGTGTCACTCAGCAATCATGATCACCTGAGCTAGAAATCTCCAAGTCTCATAAGGAAATGCAATCTGATAGATTCATCCCCTGAGTGATGCATCAGTCATGAGATGATCTGAGTAGCAGGAATTAATCTTGAAATGTATCTGGAAAGGACTAATGGTTAAATTAATAGTCTCAGAGAATGTGATTAATGATACAAGTAACAGGTGAATTCCCAGCTGCTGCCCTAAGGCATTTCTGAATTAGAAATATTCTTGGGTTTTTTTGCTATACAGTTTTTTTCCTATGTACAGTAGATACAATGCTGCCCATCTTGGAACCACAGATGGTTCATCTTGTATTCTGGTGCAGTTGGGAAATGGCAGGAGTGCTGGCAGGTTGGGTTTTGTCTGGTGTTAATTTTTATACCATACATTACTGCTGTCACTTAAATTCAAGTAATGAAGGACTTGAAAAACTTAATTGACAATGCTAATTTGGCTTTGAGCCTCAGAAACCAGCACAAAAAGATACATTTTGTTTTCTGGTTCTTGAAATTCGAAGCAAGTAAGTAGTTATATATTTGTAGCATGACCACTTAATTTGTTTTTGCCTGTTACTTCACTTTCTTCATTCACAGTTTTCAATGTTAATTTTTCTCTTGTTTCAGCCTATTTCTTCACCTGTTCATTTTTATCTTTGTTGCAGTGTTCAATTTTTATCAATTTTTGTCCTTTAACTTCAGCAACCATAATCAGATGAAGTAGAATGTACTGTAAAATACGATTTTCTAGTTGCTTTTTTGCTCACTGGAAAAGAAAAAACTGCAGGAGAAAACTACTGGCATGTCTGTCAAGCTGGTGCCCTGTTCCAGCAGCAGCCAGAGCAGAGGGTTGGGGAAGAGTATAAACCCAGGCCAAGAGCTGTGATATTTCCTCTGAGAGCTTTCAGAGGTTTCTGCCTATTCCAGTACAGGGATTCCAGAGCTGGAGGTGACTTGTGTGTTTAATAATGCTGAATCCATGAGTTTTCATGAACTTGGACTGCATTCTTCTAGTGGCAAGGATTCAGCAGTCAAAGAGCAGCTTCTGCTTGTTTGTGGCTTAATGAAGGTGAGGCAAGTTGGGGTTATGGAAGCTGATCTTTGGCATTTTGTTCAAAGTTTTTTTAAATGCAGGACAGTGTTGGAAAGAGAATTCAGTGTATTTTTTAAGGAAATAGCCTTCCCTTGGATTGAGGAGTCAGATTTGTCTTTTCTGTTCTGTTGTTGCCTCTGTTTCATTTTAGTTCCTTACTCCATGGAGGCAGACAGGGACTAGGCCAGGTTAGAGCATCTTGGCAAGGAGCAGTTTGGACAGTGGCCTGAGGGTGGAAACTTTGGGGCATCACTTGTCAAAGTCAGCCTGAACCTCAGAACTCTACTCACTGTGTTATAACAGTGTAGCTAAAGGTTGCTATCTTCTTGTTCTGAGAATATAGGCCAGTAAATGCTTTTTCAGTAATTGTGGTGGGGAGGTAATTAATGCAGGCCATAACCTCACTTCTTTTTTTCCTTTAAACTGTTGAAAGATTTAATTGATGTCTCTTAGCTTCTCAATGTTTAAGGACTTGAAACATTAGTAGAAATATATTGTGTAGAGTTGTTGGTGTTAGAGATTATAAAAAAGGAAACTGCACAATTTTCTTGCAATAGTTGGGACTCTTGAGGGTTTGATTAATCCTGTTTTGCTTTTTCTGAATCGTAAATTCGGAAGTCAAACCCCTTGTCTTAGTCCTTTCTACAGACTTTTTTTGTAATGAAGAATTTGAAATTTCAACCATATTATAGATTATACTTTAGATAAGATGACATTCACGTGCAAAGTTTTCATGTTATGAATTATGGTTCTTGAATATTTACTTAATTTAAAAACAATCCAATTAATTAAGTTTATTTAACTTTTGGAGAAGAGTAGTGAGATAGTTTGACAAGTAATTGACATGTTTCTAGTATTGAGTGAGATCACTTTTCAGTATCAGAGCTGGATAGGTATAGGACTTCTTTGATATTTAAATTAACTAGAAATAACAGAATGGACATTCTGTCTAGGTTTACTTATTTCCTGAATAATTGAAAAATGATTGCAAATTATGTGTTCTGAGAAACATGTAAACAGTACCCAGTCTTTAACATTGTATTTTGATTTAATAAATGTTCTAGGAGTGAACAGTTCATCACATCTCAGTTTCCTAGCACAGCATAGCCTTTCTACTGTGAATATCAAAAACTAAAATATTGACACCTGAGAGCTGCTATTATTTTTCTATAATAAAGTCTTAGAATATGTTTTTTCTTTGTCTTGGCTCTTTCTGATGCTAAAACCCTGCTTGGGCTTCTTTGTGGATGCATTAGCATTATAATGAAAGCTATTATTCTTAAGGCTGAAGTTATTTAAAATGAGCTTTCTAGGCCTTGCTTTAAGTTGCAAATTAAATGCATTAAATTCATTCTCAATAGCACTTATGAATTTAATGAGGAGCCTTGCAATTCTGCTTTGAGCTGAGAGTGTTGAGTTGCTTGGTGATACAGATGACTGACCTGCTGCAAAGGGTTCAGTATTGGACTTTTGCTTAGTATTTGAAAAACAAAAGTCACAAGTTAGTTTTATTAAAAGTAATATTGACTTTGTGTACATTTTTTATGTTATGGATCTGGAATATGACTGAGATTAAACTCAGTCCCTGAGAGATGTGACAGGAGCAATTAATTTGAGCAAAGTCTTTCTGAATACCTCACATAAAAAGGCAAGGCTTCAAGAGTCCAGTTTTTGATCTTAGCAAAGAGAGTACAGGTTGATTGCTGAAACTTTTGTTTTATTGAGGCTGTTGTTTGTTGCATGAGATTCTTAGCACCTGCAAATTATACTCTTTGAACAATCATAAGATACTGTGGGGTAGCATTGGTGATAGTTTTGTAGGTCCAGATTGCCAGTTTCTGCCTTGTGGTTGTTCATTTGTCTTATACACAAACCTCTAGTTTTGCTACAGTCTGCCTCAGCAAGGAAGAGTCTGTCTGTCACTGCTGCTTTACTTTGGCTTGGGTAACTATGGTGCACATTGCTCCTCACTAGGCTGTTTTTGTAGATAAAGATTGCAGTGAAGAATTGAAAGAGTAAATACACACTGTGTTTGTCTTCAAATCCATTCAGGTCATCCACGCCATCTGTGATTTTACTGATATTCTGCTGTCTTTGTTTTCCCCCTTCAAAGCTATTTATTTATATTTTTAGTGCAGAGTTTTAAGTTCATTTGAGTTCATTGTAAAATGCTGTGGGGTTCGAGGAGGAAACTAGGTTAGAGAATCAATTTGTTGACTGAGTTAAAAAAAGCCCAACACCACAAAATCAAGCAACCAGATAACCCCTACAATTTAGAATATCTGGCATGCTAATGTTGTGTCTTTAAAATAGTCTGCTTATATAGATAAGATCTTCAAGAGCCGTGGTTCACTCTGAAAAAGGTGAGAGCCAAGGTAATGTCACAGGCATTCAGACTAGTCCTTTTAATCCACAAGGTTTGGTTGGGTATGTGTTTTCTTTTCAGGGATCCAAAAACCTTTCATATCTTCATTACAGTACTTACTTCAGCTGATACAGCTCTGAGGTGAACTTGCCTGTCCTCAAAATCTCATTGTTAAACCATTGTGTACTAACTTACCCCTCCTTAAGTGGGCAGACCCTGACAGGCTTCAGACTCAGCTTCTTTGTTGCTGTGCTTTCTGTCCAAATTCTCTTTGGAGAGACCTGGATATCGTCCAGGTGGAGGTTTAGGGGTTTTACTCCTTCATCCTTGGGACACCATGGTAATCAGTCTTTGCTCTGTCATGGCAAGGTACAACAAGAAAGGAGCAGGAGTCAGTAACACAAATCAGAAACACAAAGTTATACTTGCATCAGTGCAGAATGTTAGGAAGGCTTAATCCTAACCACCCATGGGTTGGTGCCATCCTGATTGAGCTTATAATTTCCCTGGTCAGGTAATAGTGAATTGTTCTTCTGTTAATGGCATTGTCTTGTTTGGCAGTTCTGCTTCCCGTTCTGTGTATTCAGCATATTTTGCTCTCTAGACTGGCTTATCAACAATGACAGGACTCCTGCCTGGCCTGAGTTAGGGCTTGTGTCTGTGTAGTTCTGAAAATTCAGATGCATTCTTCAATACTTGAAACATGATTCTTTATGTTCAGATAGTTCTACATGGTTTTAGTTCTTATGAAACTTGGTAGCTTTGATTTGATTTCTTTGGAACTTCAAAGTTGGGGCTGTAGGAAAGTACTTGTGTTATGTTTCATTTTCAAATGCTCTTGAAGCTACATTTTGTTTAAAGTAGTGCAGAAATACACTCAGGAGAAATATGCATGTCTTTAAATTTATAGCTTAACAGCACAAGTCACTGACATTGTGGCACTAAGGACCTGCCAAGGCCACAGGCTGGCACTGACTTAGGGAGCAATAGGACAGAGGTGGTGCATGAGTTTAGTGCTAGCTGTGTGTTCAGTTAGATCCTCTGGGTAGCACACTTAGATAGCATGGATTGGGAATGAGGATGAGTGGCAGCTGTGCTTTGTTCTTGTCACTGTCAGACTCCATGAAACAGTCTATAAATCCCTGAAGGTATTTTGAGATGAGTATTGACTTTTGTGGTTTTGAGGAAGATGGATGCAAAGTTCTGAAAATAGCACACTTCACTAGTGACATGTCCTGTGGCATTCTAGGATGTAGTTCAGAAAAAAGATACAAAACTGCACTGCCAGACCGTAACCTATATATCTCTAGAAAGAATCTATGCCTTTTAAAGTCAGCTTTGTCAGTGGGTATTGGATCAAAATTGTTTCTTACCACTTTAAAATTTTTTGTGCACTTTTGGAAGATTTTTTTTTCCTACTTTCAAGAAGAGATGATGGACTTGTTTTCATCAGTCAAGTCACATTAACAGAAGTTACTGATTTTGTACTATCTGCTCGAAGGCAGTGGGAAGGGCGAAGTACAAAATTATTTTTGGAGTATTCTTCTGGCTATTAGAATTGCTTTTTGAAGTCATCAAAGTTGGTGATGAAAGCTTTAAAAAAGACCTTTGCAGAAGACATTGCTGGTGAAATATTAGTACTATTTTCTCTTTCTATGGGTATTGTTGTTACTCAGCTGTTGAGTGGGTGGTAGAGAATGTGGAAAGAAAATGATTCTTGAAGAAAAACTACTTATAGAAGATTGCTGGTACTTTAACAGATTGCTGCAAAGTGTGCACTGTATATTTGATGCAGTAATTTAAAGAATAAAATATTGATGATTCAGCTTTGTGTTAGCAACAAATTGTTCAGAGTTGGTATTTAATATGAAAGCACAACCTGATCCTGAACTCCCTCTGGTTATGAAAAATCACTTAGCACTTGATATTAGAGTAGAGCAGCTCATGCTAGTAATTAAAGCAGTCTGTGGAGAGCGCTTGCTTTCTGCAGTCCAAAAGATGATCTGCCAGACCTGTGCAGCTTCAGTTACACAACTGCGCTTTCTGGCTTTGGGTTGTGCATGTGTCCCACTGCTTTGCAATGATGTCTAAGTTTTAGCTTTCATATTTTTCAGATTTTGTACTGCATCAGTATATAACTCTGAATTTCATATAAAGTGTTAGCAAGTTCTTCTCACAGTTTAGTTAGACAAAATAATCCTTTTCCAGCCTGAGAACCAAGGACACCGTTACAGCTTCAGGCCCAAAAAGTGCAAACAGGGAGATGAGGAGAGCAATCTGGGAGGATG